>PVLD010003204.1:55381-147722 GCA_004027595.1 Dinomys branickii
GTGGCACACTGTAAGCTCCAAAGGGCTTGCGTGAGTCCACCCCTATGGCACTTCTGGCGGTTTACAGCCTCTACAGCTTCTCTCTTAGGCCTGCTTTGCTCCCCACTTGCAGCTTTTCTCACATGATCCACGGTCCTGTCTTTTCTAAACCGCTGAGGTCTCCAGGGCACCTTCTGCTTCACACTCACGCCCTCACATATTGCCCCCTCACGGGCACACTGCCTGGCCTCCCAGGCCTTCTGAAATCTGGGTGGAAGCCCCTTTCACCTCAGAACTCTTGCATTCTCCTTGCACCTAAAGCCAGGGCCACGTGGATGATGACAAGGTCTGCTACCACCTGGAGTGGTAGCCAAACTTTCCTCTCTCTTAGCAATATGGGTCGAGTGCCTGGATCGCTGGGCACACTGAATCCAACACTGAGGAACAAATTCTCTATGCCGCCTCCATTCTGGAACCTGGTGCAGCCACCGCCGCCATTCTGGAACATGGCGCTCTTTGGCTTCCTTCTCAAGGCAAGGTCTTTCACCTTGGCAGTTTTGAGGCTGCAAAGGGTGGAGACTTGCAGCTTGTGATGCCTTCAGGCCATCTTTTCCATTCTCTTGTTCATAGCAATAGAGATCTCCTCAGCCTTATCTTTGCAGTCCACAGTTTAGTGGAGCTTCCTTTCTGGCCAAATTCACCTTTTAAATCATCCTGCTGGGCTCTTTGCTCTTGATTCTCAATATAGATCAGGCTAAAAGTCTCCAACAATAGCCATGCCACTGCCCCAACATTCGACTGCCTTGAAATTTCTTTTGCCAGATTAATCAGTTTGCTGCCGCCCTTAATACTCAGTCTTAGGCAAAGTCTCTCAACATGAGCAAAATGCAGAGAGGCTTTCTGCCAAGCCATAACATACATCATCTGGAGTCCAACAACCAATACAGTCCTTCTTTCCAACAGAAACCTTCCAAATCCGGTCTTTAGTGGCAAGATTTCTATCAGCCTTCTGGTCTTCTGAGCTCTGAACAGAATCTCCCAGACAGAACAGCCGAGGGCATTCCAGCTCTACTCTTTCAGGCAACATCTCTGAACCTTTCCAAACTCTTCCTACAAGCCGTTTCCAAAGGCCCTTGAACCACATGGTCAGGTATAGTAACAGCAACGACTCCACTCCACTAGTACCAAATTCTCTCTTGGTTACTTTTTTCTCGTTGCTGTGACAAAATACTCAATACCCAAAATGAAGGAAGGAAAGGTTTATTTAGCTTACAGTTTGCAGAGGTTTCAGTCCGTACTTGGCTGGTTCAGAGGCAGAGTGGCACATGGCAGAGGGAAAACTGTTCATGCAACAGAGCACAGCAAAACAAACAGCAAAAGGTAGGAAAGGCTGCAAGCAGCCTCTTTCCTTCCCCTACCTTGTAAACAGCTTAACCCCACCCAGGGCGCATGCAGCACTCACACAACCTCCATGCCCTCCTCTTCCATAGGCTCAGGATGTGTACAAAGTAAGCACCTTGGCTTCCTGCTGACTCACTCAGCCAAACCTCTAGACTTTATCAACCATAACAGTACCTTACATAGAATTAGCCAAAGTTGGCCAGATGTGGTGCTGCACACCTGTAATCCCAGCACTTTGGGTGATTGAGGTAGGAGGAAAGTTCCAGCCCAGCCTGACAAATTTAGCAATTTAGTGGATTCCTCTTTTTAAAAAAAAAAATTTTTTTAAACCTTGCAAATGTTTTATCTCATATGTGTGCCAGTGTGATTCTGTCTTTCTCATCGTAACTTCAGCTCTTTATTGTACATGTAAGGTATACAAAGTCATTTTCTAATTCTAGATTATATCGTTTTTAGGACGATTACCCCAAAAATGCCTGCACAGTAGCACCAGCACCACCTCTTGTGTGCTCTGGGCTGTGGCCACAGTTACGGCACATGAAGCACTTTCTATTTGCAGCCTTATCTTGCTACCTTGTGGGTTCCTCACCCCTGCGAGGCCGTCTTCTGCTCTGGTTAGCTGGGTCAAGCTGCCCTGTCTAATTCTGCTGCTCACCAGCAGTTCGGTGATAACCACATGACAGATGTCGGGCGCCAGCATATCCATGTAGCAGCTCCGCCTCTCCACTTAGAGCCTCAGATGGTGAGAGCCTGGACATCCCATTCACTTTGTGTATCTATTCTGCAAAGACAAACTGATGTTCAGGTGACTGGAGTTTTAATGCTATGTGACAGATGCTTGGTCACACGTACAAAGGATGGCAGCATGGGAAAAGCGCACAGGCCAGGAAAAGAGCAAAGAGAGAGGAAAGGAACTGCAAGAGTCTGCAGGAGAACCGGGCCGTGCCCCGCACTTTGTTTGGGGCCGTGCGCCCACGGCAGCCCCACGGAGGCCTTCCCTTTTCTGAAGCTGAGAGGAAATGAAGCGTGTGAGGAGGGAGTGACAGAGTTGCAACGGGGACAGGAGTCCCAGTGGGAGGCCTCAGGGACAAAAGAGACGACTGGCTTCCCACCAGTGCCGGCCAAATCCACTCCTGCCCTCTCCTCTTTTCACTCCCAATTCGCTGTGTTTGTTCCTCAGTTGTTTAAGCCCTTAGAAGGCAGTTCAGCAAGCTACTTTGAAACTATGGACAAATGCAGGAAGTCAAGGTGAAACTAACCATTTCTCTTCTTTCTCTTTGGAGAAGCCCCAGGCAAGAAAACCCAGCTCAAGCTTGCCTTGAAAGCTCCAGTTGTAGAAAAGATACTACACATTTGTTTGATACAAAGGCACCAGGCAGAAATTCAAGTATATTTTCAGAGTGATTCATGATAGAAAATATTGGTATTGTTTTCTTCAATTTTTCTGAAATTTTCATCCTTTCCTTGTGTGGCAAATTAGTTAATATTTTCAACTTTTGTTACCTCTGAACTGCAATATTTACTTCCCAAGAACTTTATGAGAATTAACAATACGTGGTTTTATATGTTCCTTGAGGCAATGACCTGAAGTAAGCTAACAGAATTAATTATGAAATGCTTAACAAGTACTGACCTGTATCCACTAAGTGGTGTTACTAACACCTATAATTATTTCATTACTTATATCTTAAGTATATCCAAAACTCTATACAATCTGCTACTGTATTCTGCCTAGATAATAATTGTTAAATTGTTGTGAGTTTTCCAAACATTAAAAAGTATACCCAAAAAATCAGTGATTTCCTCCTTTACATACTAAACAGTTATTATAGTTATTAACACTCTTAAAATTCATCTTCCAGCTTCCTCATAAAATTGAAAATACACCACACAGTATAGGAAAAGAGAATTCACTTAAACTATGAAACGGTTAAAATCAAGCCCCTTTCCAAAATATGGGAGGAAACACCTTTCACAACAGTCCATGGTTATGGTTTGACAAGCAAAAGGAAAGCTGTCAGAGCTAAATGTTCTGGGGCTGGACTGTAGCTCTGTAGCTCATGTGCATAGGATGCCGAAGACCTTGGGTTTGATAATGCCCAGAAACAACAGAAAAGTTAAATGTTCTGATATACTGGAGTTTCTTTTTACATGTATCTCTTTTTGTCAATAAGCCACAAGCAGCTACGGGTGTGTGTGTGTGTGTGTGTGTGTGTGTGTGTGTGTGTGTAAAAAATTACTCTTCATTTAACTAATATTGATTAGTCACCTATTTCATACAAGAAGCAGTGGCAATAGAATCATGAGAAAAACAGCCCAAAATCCCTGCCTTCCTAAACCTCTACACCAGAGTATATTCATAAACAAATGTACAAATCACCTCTACAGAGACCTAAGGATCTATGTACACACATCTGTATGTGTTGCCTTAAAATGTTTGCAGCCTTCCTGTCTGCAACACCATCTTAATAGTGTGATAATTATAACCTAGTGTCCTCCATTTTTTTCTGCTTCCAAACATTTTTCAGCCTGTCCTCAGTGGAGATCTGAAGGAGACTGTATGATTACCCAGATGGGAAAAAAAGTGAATTATTTCCTTTAGGTTCAAGATGGCAAACAAATGTAACATGGATAATTACTCTTCTCCCTTTCCAGATTCTATTTAATTGGAGGAAAGAGAAAAGATATAAAATGGGATAACCCCCAAACAGTACAACAAATGAGAGAAGATAGCTATAACTGAAGCTGTTTTTTGATAAATTCTATAATGTGGAAAATGCAGGAAGCATTTTAATAGAAAAAAAAAAAGAAACAATATAAGAAGCAATGGTCCAGAACTTGCACTGAGAGAGTGAGGAGATGCTGGAGGAACTCTATCACAGCTCCAAAAGTCAGAGGTGGTAAGACAGAGAAAAAAACAGAAAAGAAAGGGAAATGTGTTCCCGGAAGGTTAGGTTAGGTTACACTGCAGCAATAAAACCCAGATCTGTGTGTCTGACCACAAATGGTCATTGCTCATCGCCTCTGATTGAGCTCGGAGCCCCACCCTGCACCATTTTCAGTCTGGTACTCGGGAAAACTGAGTAGCCTATAGTGAGGCACACCCGCTATGTGGCCCAGAAAGGGGGAGCCATGTAGCCATTACTGGCTGACATTTCATTAGGCAAAGAAAGTCGCATAACCACATGTGGCTTCAAGGATGGGAAAGTGTATATACGAAGCAAACTAGAATGTGGCATACTTTTGCACATGCACGTATAGAGTAGATTGTTAGTATTCATCGAAGTCAAGTGCCCTTCCTCCTTAAATATACAACTAAACTACATTTTGTAACCACAAACTACCCTCCCTACCCACAGTGCACCTAGGTGGAACCATATAACTCAGCTCTGTTCAGTGGTTTGTGGTGAAATTGATTGTACCATTTCTAGGTGAATTTCTCAGGAAGACATAAAAAAAAATTCTGCCTCCAAATTGTAATAGTACTAACAGACCAAAGAATGACTCAGATGAGTCCTGCATGAAGAGTAAATGAGTTTGTTGGGGGTTCCTTACACAGTGGTGAGCAGCTTACAGGGCAGTTTAGCTCCTAATATCACCACCTGCCACTTACCAAGCTTCCATTTATATAAGGTTCTAAGCTACACAGCAAAAAGCAAAACCAAGAACCAAGAACCAGAATCCCTGGGAAGAATTATGTGGTGGTCAAGCTTCATTGTGTCAACTTGATTATCTTAGAAGTTGCATCTGATTGGTGGAGCACACTTCTGGGTGTGTCCCTATCCTTTTACTCTGTGGTACTCTTTCCTTGCTCTGCTTCCCAGCCTCCATGAACTAAGCAGCCATTTGTTGTAAAATAAACAACACAAAAAGCTGAAACTGAGAGGTGATGAAGAAGTGCTTCCCATTACCCTATGAGGAGAGAGATAATGCTGTCTAAAGCAGATGGAACAAGACACAGAGGCTCATGTCCATTAACACTGTCAAGGTAGACCAGTAGAAGAGCTGGTAATCACCAAGGAATCACAAATTTGTAAACAGGCTGAAGACAAGGAGGCAAGAAAGAATGTAAACAGAGAACTTGCCCATCTTTGGCAGCTAGGAATAAATAGAGACGATCAAAGATCAATAGCTTCAGAAAATGAGGTAATGAGCATATTACAAAGTTAAGGTTATAGGCAGCCAAAAAATTGAGTGCTGGTGGTAGTGATTTCTCTGAGAAGCAGCCCAGCAGGACAATAGCAACAGCACAAACAATAGCTGTATTATTTAATGTGCCTTAAGGATGGGGATGCATTGCATTGATTAAACAAAACAACAATAAGGAACAGTGAATATGAGAAAACAAATACAGAAGAAATTTTGTTCCATTTATTTTATTGTTCAACTCTACACTGGCAAAAAGCCCAGTCCAAAATTAGTAGACTGTGATCAACTAGATGCACAAAGGAAGTTGAAAGAGTGGGGCTGCCTCAGTCACTACGTGGTGGTTAAGCATCATGTGTCAACTTGATTACTGAGGGCGTGGGGCAGTGGGGCTGCCTCAGTCATTTTTCAGTTGTCACTGAAACAGAGGTCATCAGTTTTGCTACAGGAAGTCTGGCCTGTAATATCTTGAGAATATAGGGCAGCTTTGCAGTGTAGACTTTCCTCAGTATACTGGCCTAGTTAGCTGAAACAACAGCAGATAATCCCCAGAGGAAAGCTCCTCCAAGTGCCAACTAAAGGTACCTTTGGCCCATCCAATCTGTTTCTGGAACAGCAGGGCATGTGGGACTGGAAAGAAACTCTGGCAAGGGCATAGACCTTGGCTATAAGAGGTACTAAAAGCAAGCCCTTCAAAACTCAAAAGCTGTCAGGGAGCCACCAATCAAGGTCAACAACAAAGTCAGACTTTATAACATTGACTCAAAAACTAGTAATGCTGATTTTTTTAAAGGCATGTCACAAGGCAGAACAACTAAACTATTGGTTCTTCTATTTGGAATTCTCAGGTTGTTTTACAAGAGGAGACTGAAAAAAATAAAATGTTTAAATTTTTAAAATGTATCATAGTAAGACATATTGCCATTAATCCCTCTCAGCACACTCCCTCTCACTTCAAACGGTTATCCCACCATTCTTGCCACTTTCAGAAGCAGTTCTGGACATCCTCTTTCATGAGTGTCTTTATGAGATGCGATTAAAAATACAGTGAACTTCTCTGCCAAATACTACCTAACAGAAAGGCATGCTGGGCAAAACATTACTCACTTAATTTGGCACCTGAGGCTTCTGGCTTCTCTGTAAAATCAAAATGACCACAAAAAGTAAACATTTTGAATGGATTCAGGACGTTGAGGCAGCCACGACAATGTAACTAAAGACACTCATGAACAAGAACTCCCAGAATTACTTCAAAAAATGGCAAAAACAATGGGATATGTGTGTTGAAAGTGAGTGGGAGTATTTTGAGGGGCACTAATGACAATGTCTTTTACTGTCATACAATTTTTAAAAATTTAATCACACATTTTTTTCAATAATGTCTTTTTTTATTTTAAAAGTAAAACAACAAAGACATATTAACAAACAGCCAGCCATTTACAAAGTAGAACAAGAATAGTACAAGCAAAACTGAATTACAGACAAGGGGACAGGGAATTAACAATGGTTGGTGTATTATATATTGATAACTTCAAAGTTTATACTCTGGAAAACAAATATAGACATGCAAGATTGATCAAACAACTAATCATTAACTGTTCCTTACAATAAAGTGACAGAAGTCAGTAGTACAACTATGTTAGCTATCCTGCATATACATACCTACATAATTATCCCTTTCTTCCTTTTCTCTTCCCCTAATCACAGTTGCTCTTTACTTTTAAGCAGTTTTCTTTCATCTCACAATGTTTTTCATATCTCCTAATTTTTATTCACACTTTCACGTTCTTACACTAGTGATATAACACATTGCTTACACATGCACATCTGATTTATTTCACTTATGAGTATGCTCTCTAGTTGTGACCATTTACCTATAAAAGCCTCAAGTTTGTCTTTCTTTATAGCTGAGTAATATTCCATTATATTAAAATGCCCCAATTTTTTTATCCAATCCTCAGTGAATGGACATTTGGGTTGCTTCCACAATTTAGCTATTACAAATTGCACTGCTATAAACATGGGTGCACATACATCACTGTGATATGCTGTTTTCAGATCTTCTGGGAAAATACCCAGAAGAGGAATAGCTGGGTTGAATGGAACCTCTACACCTAGTTTGATAAGGAATCTCCAAAACTCTTTTCACAGTGGTTTCACCAGTCTGCATTCCCACCAGCAGTGGAGAAGAGTTCCTGTTTTGCCACAGCCTTGCCAGCACTTGTTATTGGTTGATTTCTTAATGCTAGCCATTCTTATTGGGGTGAGATGAAATCTCAATGTTTTTTTTAATTCGCACTTCTCAAATGACTAATGATGTTGAACATTTTCTCATATATTTACTTGCCATTTGTATTTCTTTATCTGGGAAATGTGTATTCATCTCAGCTGCCCATTTTTGGATTGGGTCTTTGAATTTTGGGGGGGCTGATGTTTTTTAATTCTTTATATGTTCTAGATAGAAGACCTTTGTCTGAGGGAGAGCCAGCTAAAATTTTTTTCCCAGTTTATGGATTTTCTTTTTACTCTGCTGGTGATTTCTTTAGATGTTCAAAAACTTTTCAGCAAGATGAGGTCCCAGTTGTTGATTCTTTGAAGTATTTCCCTTGCAGTGTGGTGTTTGTTCATGAACTCTCTGCCTACTCCTATGTTTTCATGATTTTTACCTACTTTCTCTTCCAATAGATTTAGTGTTTCTATTTTAATATTGATATTTGTGATCCATTTTGACTTGAGTTTGGTGCATGGTGATAGACTTGGGTCTATGTTCAGTCTTCGGCAAGTGGCAAGTGAGCTTTTTTATTAAAGAGGCTATCTTTCTTCCAGTGAGCTGGTTTGGCCCCTTTGTCAAAGATTAGGTAGCTGAGTGTGTTTGTGGTTGTAGCTGCATCTTCCAGTCTGTTCCATTGATCCTTACGTCTGCTTTTTAGCCAGTACCAGGTTGATTTTTATTACAGTAGCTTTGTAGTATAATTTCACGTCAGGGATTGAGATTCCACCTGACTTGTCCTTGTTGCCCAGGATTGCTTTTGCTATTCTGGATCTCTTCTGGTTCCAGATGAATATGGGAATGTTTTCTGTACATCTGTGAGATATGCTAATGGTATTTTAATGGGAATTCCATTGAATCTGTACAACAATTTTGTTAGCATGGCCATTTTCACAATGTTGGTTCCTCCTACCCATGAGCAAGGAATATTTTTCCATTTACTGAAGTCCTCCCAATTCTTTTTACAAAGTACTGTGGTTTTCACTGAATAGATGTTTTACTTCTTTTGTTACATTGATTCCTTAATATTTCAATTTCTTGGATGCTATTGTGAAAGGTATGGTTTCCTTAATTTCTCTCTAAGTCTGTTGTTTGTGTATAGGAGTGCTATTGATTTTTGAGTGTTGACTTTGTATCCAGGTACACTGCTGAATGTGTCATTAATTCAAGAAGTCTTCTGGTGGAGTTTTTAGGGTCTTCCATGTAAAGTATCATGTCACCTGCAAATAGTGATAATTTCACTTCTTCCTTTCCTATCCTTATTCCTTTTATTTCTCTCTCTTGTCTAATTGCTCTGGCTAATGCTTCCAGAACTATGTTGAATAGGAGTGGTGACAGTGGACATCCTTGTCTTGTTCCTGACTTTAAAGTGAAAGGTTTTAGTTTTGCCCCTTTAGTATGATGTTGGTTGTTGGTTTGTCATGAATGGCTTCGGTCAGATTGAGATAAAGGCCATCTATTCCTATTTTCTGTAGAGTTTTTATCATGAATACATGTTGGACTTTTTCTGCATCCATTGAGATGATCATGTGGTTTTTATCTTTGGCTCTATTGATATGGTGTATTACATTAATTGATTTGCATATATTGAACCATCTCTGAATTCCTGGAATGAATCCCACTTGGTCATGGTGTATTATTTTCTTTATGATTTGCTGCATTCTATTTGCTAAGATTTTATTGAGTACCTTTGCATCTACGTCCCTTAGGGAGATTGGTCTACAGTTCTCTTTCTTGGTTGGGTCTTTGTCAGGTTTGGGTATCAGTATAATACTTGTCCCCAGAAATGAGTTAGGGAGAATTGCTTCCTTTTCAATTTCATTGAAGAGTTTCAGGAGTGTTGGCATTAAATCTTCTTTGAATATTTTATAGAATTCTGCTGTGAATCCATCAGGGCCTGGGCTTTTCTTTGTTGTTAAGTTTTTAATTACATTTTCAATCTCAGTAATTGATATAGGGTTGCTCAGGATTTTTATAACTTCCTGTTTCAACTTTGGTAATTTGTACATATCTAGGAATCTGTCCACTTCTTCTAAGTTTTCTGTCCTATGGGAGTAAAGATTTTCAAAGTAGGTATTAATGATCTTTTGAATTTCTGAAAGATCTGTAGAGACTTCATCCTTTTTATTCCTTATTGCATGAATTTGAGTTTTTTCCTCTCTTTTTTTTTGGTAAGGTTGACTAGGGGTTTATCAATTTTATTTTTTCTTTCAAAGAACCAACTGTTTGATTCATTTATTTTTTGGAGTGTTTCCTTTGTCTTAATTGCATTAATTTCTGCCTTGACCTTTATATTCTCCCTTCTTTGGGCTTTGAGTTTGACTTGTTCTTTTTTTTTCTAAAAGTTTGAGGTGTAGCTTTAGGGTATTTTTTGTTTTCTCTGTTTTTTTTATGTGTCAGTTCACCACTGTACATTTTCCTCTGATAACTGCTTTCATTGCATCCCCATAGATTCCAGCAGGTTGTATTTACATTTTAATTTGTTTGTAGGTATTTTTTAATTTCTTCTGTGACCCATTTGTTGTTCAGAAGGCTGTTATTTAATTTCCAAGTGTTTATGGAGTTTTTGGAGTTCCTTTTGTCATTAATTTCCAATTTCATTGCACTGTGGTCAGATAATATGCATGGGATAATTTCAGCTCTTTTGCATTTAGATAGGTATGCTCTATGGGCTAAAAGATGGTCTATTTTAGAGAAAGACCCATGTGTAGCTGAGAAAAATGTGTATTCTGATGTTGTGGGGTGGAACACTCTGTATACATCTACCAAGTCCATTTTTCGCAGCTTTGGTTCAGATCTGTTATTTCTTTGCTGATTTTTTGTCTAGTTGACCTGTCTCTTTGTGTTAAAGGGGTGCTTAGGTCCCCTATTACAATAGTGTTATTGATTATTTGGTTTTTCATGTCTATTAAGATTTGACTTATATAGTTTGATGCTCCAATATTTGGTGTATACATGTTTAGGATTGTTATTTCTTTCTCTTGCAGTTTTCTGCTAACTAGTATTAGTGGCCTTCCTTATCTTTTTTCATTGTTTTCAGTTTGAAGTTTACATTGTCTGCAAATATAGTAGCTACCCCTGCTTTTTTCTGGGAACCTGTTCCATGGAGAATTGTTTTCCATCCTTTGTCTTTCAGTCTATGGATTTCCTTTTGAGTAAAGTGTGTTTCCTGTATACAGCATATTGTGGGATTTTGTTTCTTAATCCACTCTGCCAGTCTGTTTCTTTGACTGGTGAATTGAGGCCATTTACATTAATGGTTGTAACTGATATAAGTTGGCTTATCCCTGTCACACTATTTATTTGCTGTTGGTTTCCTACTTTTGCTATCTGTTTAAGTGCTTACTCTGCTTGAGGGTTCCTTTCTATTGTTGTTCTTAAGATGGTGGTTTCTTTTGTCTCTGTCTAGAATATCTTTTAGTACTTTTTGTAAGGTTGATTTGGCACTCATGAAGTTCTTCAGTTGTTCTTTGTCATAGAAATTTTTATTTCTCCATTGAATTTGAAGGATAGTTTTGCAGGATACATCAGTCTGGGTTGGAAGCTGTTTTGTCTCAGAACCTGTAATACATTGCTCCAAGCTCTTCTCAATTGCATGGTTTGTGTTGAGAAGTCTGCTATGATTCTGATGGGTTTTCTTTTATAGGTGGTCTGTTTCCTTTCTCTAGCAGCTTTTAATATTCTGTTCTTTTGCTGAATATCTGAGATTTTGATTATTATATGTCTGGGTGTAGTTTTACTTTGGTTATGGATAGTTAAGAGTTCTATATACCTCATTTACCTGTACATCAGATTCTTTTTCCATGCTTGGGAAATTTTCTGCTATTATATCTGCAAATATTCTTTTTATGTCATTTGTATTGCCTCCTGCTGTTTCACTGATTCTTATTAGTTGGACATTATTTCTCTTTGCCTACTCTTGCAGCTGTTGGATTGATTTCTCCTGGATCCTTGTTGATTTCAAGAGATCCTTTCATGATCACTAGCAGCCATGCTGTCTTCAAGATCTGAAATGCTATCTTCGGCTTCATTCAAACACTTTTGCAAGCTTTCCATGGAAGTTTTGATTTCCTGGAAATCTCTATGAGTCTGTTTCATGCATTCTAGTTCATTCCTATCTTGTTCAGGTAATGTTTCTATCTGCTGCCTATGTTCGTCTATTTTTTAATCTATTTCTTCTCTAGATGTATTGAGCAATTCTTTCATCATTATTGTCATTTCATTTTTTGCCTGAGATTATTTCTGATCTTACCTCTTCTATGGCCTGATGGAGTTATTTCTTTCCTTCAGACGTGATCATTTCAGAGATTGCAGATATGTGGCTTCCAAGTTCTCCTATGTCAGTGTTTCCTGGACTTGTTCTGGGTGAAGTTGAGTTTTGAGATTGCATTTTGCTCCTGCATCTTGTCATTTTGGATATCACATGAAAAGTGCTGAGTTACCAGCTACCCAGGCAGCTCACAGAAGGACTCTAGGGACCCTAGTTTACCTAGATTTCAAACTTATCCCAAGATTGTAGCAGGCCCTGGACCACTGGCCCCAGGATCCCCAGGCAATTCCTGGGGTGCATGGCTCAGACCACAAGCGCAATGATGGGAGAATGCTGGCCTTCAGTACCAGGGTCTCCAGGCCTTGGATGGAAAGCATGTGGGCCTCAGTCATGGACATGATGGTGGCCAGAGAGGGGCCACTGCTCCAAGATCCTCACGTAGCTGGACAGGGGAGAGCAGGCCTCACCTCCCAACCTAGAGAACCACAGAGCCCAGGGCTGCTCCCATGCAGCAGGCCTCATCTGCCAACACATACTTCCCTGGAGCTGTTTTTCAATAATGTCTTACATGGCAAAATCCATCTACAAATCACCCAAAGCCCAATGGCTTCCAGCACATGTGTCTCATGGTCTGTGAGTCAGAGGTTCAGAGTAGGCTTCCTCTAGGCAAGGCTCCTGCTCCATGTTGCATTGATAGAGGCCACTCAGTGTGCTCAGCTGACAGGTGGCCTGACCAGAGGATCTAAGATGGTTTCCTACATATTCTTCATGCTTTGAAGGGGACTGGAAGGCCAAGCTCATCTGAGACTACAGAGCAATCCCCCTGCACATCTCCAGCATGATGGATTCAAGGCTTCTTCCATGGCAGCTCAAGAACATGCTGCTAACAGGTGAGTCAGCCTGGCGAGTCCACCAGGCTGCCTTAGGCTCAGAGCTGAGGACTTCTAAGCGCGGCTCAAAGCAAGGGCAAGATAAAAGGTACAAGCTATATGACACAGCAAAATGGAAGGAAATGAGTCATTTTTTAAAAATTAGTGTTGTAGTAAAATACACACAACATAAAATTAACCATATTAACTATTTTAAGTGTGCAGTTCAGTGGCATTAGATGCTTTGACATTGTTGGGTAAGTATCACCACCATCTCTCTCTAGAACTTGCTTGTTTTACCCAACTGTTACTCCATACCCATTAAGCAGTAACTCTCCTTTCTCTCCCCCATGCTCTGGAAACCACTCTTCTACCTTCTGTCTCTATGCATTTGACTACTCTAGATACACCATATAAGTGGGATCATACATTATTTGCCTTCTTGTGTCTGGATTAGTTTATGTAGTTGAATGTCCTTAAGTTCACACATATTGAAAGAATTTCCTTCCTTTTAAGGCTGAATAATATTCCATCCTCTGTCTCCGCCACACCTTGTTTGTCCATTCCTCCATCAGTGGATACCTGAGTTCCTCCACCTTCTGACTACTGTGAATAGTGCATTACAATACTGGTGTACAAATCCATGTTCAAGCCCCTACTTCCTCTAGAAAGGCGTATTCTGAGAAACCAGAAAGTGAAAAATCAAAGGTAAGAAACTGCATAGCAGATGGAACAAAAGTGGTCTGCAAAAATCCCTAAGAAAGAAATGCCAGCGTCTGTGGCTTCCTTGCCTGCTTTCCCAGCACGAAGGGGCCCCAAAGGGCAGCCACGTTTGTGTGAAGGTAACAGGAACACTAAGCAATCTGATCTTTTCTTTAACACTTTAGACTATTTCTCCCAGTTCCCTTTGTGACCAAAGATATATATCTGAGAACCATCTGGCAGAGGTGAGTAAGAACAATTGAGGATGACGACTTTAGACTAATTAAGTGTCAAGAAATGGTTACTGAGTGGCTTCTACATCCAGGCACTGTGCTGGGTGCTGGGGACCTGCCTGTGAACAAATCAGACGACACATCTCTCCTCACGACTCCCTCATCCAGCTAAGGGGAGAGAACAGCAAAAAGTAAACACAATAACAAGTGACTATAGAATGTTATATGTCAGCATTGTTGTATTTACTGGCTCAGATATTTACTTAAGTATTCTTTAAATATTTACTAGACATCTATTATAAGCAGCCTGAAGGATAAAACTTAGAACATCCTATTTGCTCCTCAGAGGTGAACCAACTGGCATTCCGCGCATGGGCTATCATTTGCTGTGTTTTATTTCTTAGCACTGATATTTATAATGAAAAAGACATGAAATTAAAAAAAAAAGATTTGAACTAAAGAAGACTAAAAGGTATGTTTAATTGCTGGAAACCCAGTAGTAAGATCAATTAGAATCTCCATAATTTCCACTAATAGAGAATTTGCCATCAAAATAAACACAAAGGCATGCTTGAGGCATTCTTGTATAATTCCAGACATACTCTTCAGTTCTGTGGCCTTTAAAAAGCAAGAAGAATTCCAGAAAGCCTAACAAACCCAGTGGGTTCTAAAAGTATGTCTGTACATATTTAACATCTCAATGGCAATTACTGTTCTTTATACTTTTCACTTCAGACTATTACTAATATCTGGCCAGAAAGCAAAGCCATAAAATTACATGAGAGCTTCTACGTCAAAAGGATGAGAAATATTCTTCTGTACACATAATTTGACATTCCTCAAAGAATGATCTACAGATCAAAGCTGCATTCCTTAAAGAATGGTCTATAGATCAAAAGAAAGAAACATTTATAAGCTACCAAGAGATTAAAAAGCAGAAACAGGGGCTGGGGATATAGCTCAGTGGAATAAGCGCCTGCCTAGCAAGCGCAGGGTCCTGAGTTCAATCCCCAGTACCGCAAAAATAAATAAATAATAAAAAAAATAAAAAGCAGAAACAAAGACCTGTCGCTGGGTGCATTCGTTACTTTCCCATCACTGGAGTAAAATGCCTGACACCACGACTTAAAGGAAGAGAGGCTTCTCTGGCTCACAGCTTCCAGTGAGTTCAGTCCATGCTTGGCTGGGGAAAAGCCGGGCAGAGGGAAGCTGCTCACCTCATGGCAGCCAAAAAGCAGAGAGATAAGAGAAGAACTGAGGAGAAGACTACACCCTTCCAGGTCATGCCCCAGTGATCCACCTCCAACCCGGCCCTTCCTCCTGCAGCACAGCCAGCTACTGCACTTGTCAATGGGTGACTCCACTGAAGAGCACAGTACCCATGACCCAATCACCTTCCAAGCGCATGAGACATTGTGGGGACATTTTAGATCTATGCTGTAAGACTGGGCTTGGCTGTAAATGTATTTCATCCTCCAGTAAGCCACTGTGATGACAGGAGGCTCCTAGGTGAACCCCACACTCTTCTGTAGAGCAAGAAGAGCAACAGCACTTGGCTGACAGGACAGACATCACACAGCCTGCCCCTAAGCACCCATCACTTCTCTCTGTGTCCTGTTCACACTTGCCATTTCTCCAATACATGAAGCCACATTTTAAATCCCTGTGTGTTGGAAAAAACAAGGGAATTGTACCAGATGACCTCTATGGATCACTCTGAGATTCAATGTGGGCTTTTTCAACTACATCAGGAAGCCTAGAAGTGAGGCTCATGTCTTTCAAGACCTATCAATCATTAGAAGACCCTTTTTTGGAGGGTTCATAGCCATGGTCCTACATATTGAATTGAAGGCAATAAATTGATAGTGCCAGTGCCCAGGTCTCCAGGGGAGAGGAAAGCCTGGATCATATTCATTTTCTTTTCCTTCCTACCCAGTAGGAAACTGCTTACTGGTTCTTCCTGGCTGGGCAGTAGAAACACCAGATAGACTCCTCTCTCCAGAAGATTTATGGGCTGGTTCATGGACCACCATAACTCCTTGACAGTGTGAAGTGTGCTTTATTTAGCAAAGCATAGAGAGGGTGTGTCTGCACTTGCCACATCTCCCATCACATCCCTACAGAACAATCCCCACAGCCTTGTGCTGATAGAAAGGAAGTGTGTCCTGGTGGCAAACAGTTGACAGTGACACATGTCACTATCCTTGTGACCATTTGGAAGGGTCAACTCCAATATCACAGCAGAAGCCAGCTTTGTTTCTTGGAAAGAAACTGGTAGTACAAATTATATCTGTCCCATTTTTTCCTTGGAGACAGCCAGTGGGCCACCCCAGCGTTTCCCTGCCAAAATAGGATAGTAACCATTCTCTCTTAGCTAGAAGACATAAGTATTCAAGATTCTCTCCCTCCCTTTTCCTCTTCCTCTTCCTCACCCTCCCTCTTCTCCTTCCTCCCAGCCACACTGTGTCTGAAAAGAGCAAAGGGACAGGAGCAGTGGACCCACTAGGTAGCTCGAGAACTAGAAGGCATGGAGAGTTCTGCAGACATCTGAAAGTCACTGAAGCTGCCATTAGTCCTGTCCTGGGTGCAGAAGCACTAGCGGCCGTGAAACATGCAAAATTAATTAGAAGAACTTGAATGCCTGGGCTTGCTCTCTATCCTTCAACTAAACTCAATCAATAAAGTTTTCAGCTCCTGCCAATAGAAGGCAAACCTAACCATGCATGGCCCAGGAGCTGCCAGAGAATAGTTAGAACTATAGAATACTTGAATGAGAAGGCCCCTAAAGTTGCCCTAATTGTACGGCTACAGAGATTTACCCATGAACACAGCCAGGTCATGGCAGGGGCTTGGTTCACAACTGTCCAAATGGGCTTTGGCCACATGAGTAAGAGTCAGGAATCTCTGTGACCTCACAAGGAAGGTCAAGGGGTTTCCGATTTCAGAGAATCCCTGACTGTCTTTCCCAGAAACGAACACCCAGGTGGGAGTGAGAAGGGAAGAACACACTGTGCCCACCCTGACCCTGACCAGCACTGACCCCGGGAACACAGGCCCTTTTGCCTTTTGAGTAGCCACTGAAACAAGAACAAGAATCCTGAGCGTGTCTGTCTGGTGGTCAGGAGAGCCTGAAGGAAGCCGGGCCTGTGTGCCACGGGCTGCACCGAGCCAACAGCCCTGGGCACTGGGGCAGCCAGGCACATGCAGAGCTTGCCGGGTTAACTGGCTCTCAGATGAGGTAAAAATGACAGAGCTCTCATCAGCCAGCTGAATTAGCCGAGCACTGAGTCAGGCTGCCTTGTTTCGTCCTCTCATTCAAATCATTTTTTAAAAAAAGCTCCTGCTGTGAGAATCTGTGGTGCTCTTCTGTGGCGTTTTATTTTACTGGTGGTGTTTTCTTCCTCTTTCCCAAAGCTGTGAGTTTGGGGAAAATTGTTTCTTTCCACTAACCATTCTGATGTTGAAAGATCAGTCCCAGTGTTAGAGAAAACACAGCCACCAGCCCCAGCCCCTTCTGGAAGCGTAAGTGACCTCATATGAGGGTACTAGTTGCCCCCAGCGTCCCGGGGGGAAATAAGGCTACTGGTGTGTGAAGGGCTGACAGCGAAGGAGACGCAGGCCACCCTGCTAGGTGCCGCCTCAGTGTCAGGGTGACAGGATACAGAACCCTCCCTGTTAGCACTGGCAAAGCTGTGAACAGTTCTGTTAGCAAGTGGGGCCGAGAGGGACACAGAGCAGCTGGGCCGTCATGTGACAGGCTAGGCGCCCACATAACAGCTCTCTGCGGCTCCATCCAGGAAAACCAGGCAGCAATTATCGAGCTGGTGTGACCAGCATGGCTGTCATGGTGGAGACAAGGACACCAGTAACTGCAGAGGCTTCTCACGGTTTGGGATTCTCATGATATCCTGTTCCCCTAAACCCCTGCCTAGCAGCTGGTGCTTCTGTCACCGGATTGAACTCTGAGTTCAGTAACTTGAGTTTTATGTTGGTAAAATTTTCAGAAGTGAGGACAAGGTGTGAGAGAGCCACTTTGTGTGAACCATGTTACTGCAACACCTCGAGCGGATACCTGTCCAGGTATGCAGTGACGTATATCCTAGGTGTTCTGAATGATGCCAGACACACCTGCCCTGCCACATGTTCATCAGAGCTCCTTCAGGAAGCTGCTACAGTGCCTTGAACTGACTCCTGAGACACCTTGCTGCCCACTGAGGGATCCTGCCAGGGATGCTCACAACTGTGTGATTGCGCTGGTGATCTTGCTTCTCCTATAGCAGACAGACACAATCCATAGACTCCAAATGTCCCAATACCCTGGGCACTGGCCTGGCTGCCAGACGAATTCCACTGAGCTCCTGAGCCTTGTTCCCCTCTGATAATACAAGGTCAAACTTTACAGCCCATATCCCTGGACTCCTCTGACCACACTGCTGCCACATCCAGTCCTTCCAGCCCCCTGGGTGTGCCACACTATAAAAGGGCCCTTTCGCTCCCACCTCAAGACTCTGTCTTACACCCAGTTTTATTTCCATCCCAGCACTTATTATTTGAAACTGAAACTATGTTGTGTGTGTGTGTGTGTGTGTGTGTGTGTGTGTATGTGTTTACTTGTTTGCTGCTTGTTTCTCCCTGCAGGGTAAAAGTTCCATCAAAGGAAGGGCTCTGTGTCTCATGTTCACTGCTAGGACCTTGGTGCCTTCCCGAGTTTGGCCTCTTAGTAGAGGCTCAGTAAATAGTTACTGAGATGGACAAATAAGGGGTGACCCAGGAAACGCTGGGATGTCCTAGAACGTTTAGGGGACTTCTAGAATTGTGTGACCTGGGATGGGAAGAGGGGAGGGAAGAAAAATCGAACATGACTCAAGGGAGGATCACTGGGTATTATCTCAGTAAAGACAGGGGATTAGAAACTTCCACAGAGAAGGGTATTCTATGTTTATTTCTGCTTCCCCTGATAATGAGAGTAAAGGAATTCTGTTAGAAGGCAGTGGAAGAGATGAACAGCTGAAAAGCTGTCAGAAAGTGATAATGAATTACAAAAACCTGAGATAGCTGGATCTTGTCAGTCCTGAAAAAGCCAAGAATCAACACAGTTTATACCAGGTAACGTCTAAAGGCTCAGGAACCCATGGATAATGGTTACTTGTAGAAGGGGTGTATGTGCGCACGGAGTGATATTTTAAAAAATTAAAATGAGAAAAATCATCTGATATTGCTCTGACCCACATGCAGCAGCCCCGTTGCATTCCCTACAGTGCACCCCACGAGGCCACGAGCCCCACTAGCAAACTCCGAGTGTCTAAGTCTGCTTGGCCCTCCACTCTTAAATACAAGCCAGTGACCCCAGATTACCAGATCTTGAGAGACAAGCTCCTAACACAGGTGTTAAAGCTAGAATAACAAATACCAAAAAGAAACTTGAAAGAAACAAAGGCTAAATAAAAAGAAAACTGTAGAACTTCATTTTAGTATTATTGTAAAGGTATCCTCCATACAACAAAAACAGCTTTCTAAAAGAAAAAGAGAAAGAACCCTTAGAGATCAAAAACACAAGAAATTTAGCAGAAGTGATGGACAATATAGTTGAGGCAGTCTCCTGAGAGGTAAAACAGTAAGAAAAAAGAGATTATGGGACAGAAATGGTAAGAAAATTGGAGCACCAGTGTAGGAGGTCTCATACTCAAGTGACAGTTCATGTAAGAAGAAAGGAGAAGAAATTAGCAACAAAATTAAGCAGTTCTCTAGCACTGAAAGACAACAGCTTCCTTTCAAAGAGGCCAAACAAGTGCTCAGGGTATTGGCATAAAAATTCACATTACCAAGAAAAGACAATGAATCAGAAATCAAAATGATACCAGAAGCTCAGCAAGATGTCAAAATGTCTTGAAAACTTGAAAAGAATAGTATTTCCAACACAGAACACTATATCCTGTCAAACTATTAAGCAGGTGACAGGGTAAAATAAATGTTGCAATGTTAAGATGTGGAAAGTTTTATACATTTTTCTGTCATGGACTATGGAGCAAAAATGGGGAAAACTGCTGAGAAAGCTTGCTAAGTATACATTCCATCAAAAAAAAAAAAAAGAAATAAACAAGAAAACCTGGAACTGGCCACAGGAAATGCAACAAGTTTATGGAGAAGCAAGACCAAAGGTCAAAGCCTGGTACCTGGCATCAAAGATAGCCCATCCAGTCTAGAGCTCTTTAGAAAGAAGATAAAGTTGACAGGGCAGGCACCAGCTGCACCTGAAAATACTGAAGAAAAACTGAGACGGGCAGAGTTTAAGGCTGAACCAATGGAAAGGACTATATTAGTAATAGAAACCAAACAAATAGGACACTGATTTTCAGAAGACCAAGACAACTTTCCTGAAAGGCAGTTATGGTTTACTCCATGTCTCCAGGTTGAGTAGCACTTAAGTAGTCATATTAAGGTAAGTTCTAAATATCAGTCTTACTACAATTATCTGGGGAGTTAAGGTAGCAGGGCTGAGTAGGTTGATGCTTGTATGTTAGGGAAATGATAAAAAAGAGACAAATCTTCATCCTCCCTAGTGGACTATAAATTGATCCTGTCTAAAACTGAAATCAGGAAGTAGCCATCTAAAGACATGAATTAAAAACATGAAGGTAAATATTTAGTTAAACTATGCAATGGGCTGGGGATATAGCTCAGTGGAATAAGCGCCTGCCTAACAAGCGCAAGGTCCTGAGTTTGATCCCTGGTACCACCAAAAAATAAAAATAAAAAATAAATAGTTAAAATATGCAGTAGAAAATGGTGGAAATTATGAGGTGTTTAGCAATTGTGGAAGAACACTTTTGAAGGCAGAGCGGCAAGGATCCAGAGCCGAAAGTCTGAGAAAGCTGAGTGTAGGGACCTCACAATAGCACAACTCACAAAAAAAAAAAAAAGAACAACAACAAAAAAAAAAACAAAGGGGCTGGGGATATAGCTCAGTGGAATAAGCACCCGCCTAGCAGGCGCAGGGTCCTGAGTTCGATCCCCAGTACCGCCAAAAAAAAAAAAAAAAGAACAAAAAAAATAGCACAACTCACTCCCCTTGACTTTCTGGAAGAAAAAAGCCAGAAGAATGAAGCAGAAAATGCTCGGTCTTACAGCGTGACATTTGACTGCAGCACCACACTCTACAGTTTTTAAGCCTGAACCCAGGATCAGACTGAAGGGCTCTTGGGGTCCCAGTAAAAGGCACAGAATGTCCTGGTTAAAGGGACCACATGGTCCAATGCTCCAGACTTCTACATGAGGAACAGCTATCCTTATGCTTGCTGACACTGATCTCCCAAGGATCTGCAGCCTTTGGAAGGCACAGTCAATTCTAGAAGATGGCACTTTCACTGTTATCGTGCCTCCCGAGAAAATGCCGCTCGCCTCCGTGAAGCAGCCTCTGAGGACCTCCAGGTAGTGATAGAGGGAGGCAGTAGAGACAGGTCATGCCTGGGAACCTGCTTCTTAGCCCGCCTGATGGAAATCGGTCAGCCTGCTCTGTAGCGGCCTCCCATCTATGAAGGCTGATACTTGCTCATTTGTCACTTTTTTGGTGAGTCTTGTAGTCAGTCCCTTTCTTCATCACAGTGAGTTTGCTGCAGTGCCTACACTGGGGTGCCCAAGAAAGCTAGCACTTGCGCCATAACACAGAAGACTGTCCAGATGTTTCTTGCGCCTGGGGGAGGAAGGCTGCAGCTCTGGGCCTGCTCATTTCCCCAGAGAGCAGACCTTTGCCTCCCTTGGCAGCAGCGGATCTCATTTTACATCTGAAATGTCCCTCAAAAGTCTCACGGGTATGGGAGGTGACTAGATTATCGAGGTGACACATCCATTGGTGGATTCCTCCATTGATGAGTTCATAGCTAAATGTGTTGTTAAGAGATAGGGACTGCTTGGGGATTGGTCACTGGAGATCTGCTCTGGAGGGGTGTATTCTTATCACTGGCTCTTTCTCTCTCTCGCTGCTTCCTGGATGCCATGGGCTTCTAGGCCTTCCCACCATACAGTTTCTGCCTTGTAGCCAGTTAACCATGGACCGAATTCTGTACAACTATGAGCCAATGTAAATCTCTCTTCCTTTAAATTGTGGGTGTCAGGTATTTAGTTCCAAAGACAGGAAAGTGACTAATATATCTATGTTTCTATCTTGTCAGTTCTGGAATGTTCTCTGTATCAATGTATTTTTGCCTTTGTTTTTTTTTAATTTTAGTTTATTAGTAAATGTGTATAGTACATAATGTTTACATAATGTTTCCTTGTAGGAAATTGGTACATGCACATAATACATCTTAATTCCTTTTCTTTTCCCCTTTCCATTCTACCCTTTCCCTTTCTCTTGTTCTCTTGATTCCCACTTCTTTGTCATGTTTATAGTACATAACATTCATGTTTCTTGTGTGGAGTTGTTACATGTACATGACACATGTTTTTCACCTCTGATCCCTTCCCTCCTGCCCCTTTTCCATCTCTTGATCACCTTCCTCTTTGAGAATAATCTATCTCCCTATTTCCTATTATCTCTTTTATTTTGCTCTTTATTTTTAGTCTGAGTTTCTCATGTAGGAGAAACCATGTGATACTCAAGCTTGTGTGTCTGACTTAGTTCACGTAACATCATGGCCTGGTGGTGCATCCTACACGTGACACAAGTTTGTCTTTCTTGATAGCAGAGCAGCGCTTCGCTGCGTATGAATGCCGCAGTTCTTCTATCCATTCATCTGTTGGTGGACAGGGGGCTGCTCCCTATTTCACCCCACCCTCAGCCCTGAGTAACCACTAGCCTACTTTTTGTCTCTCTGGCTTCCCCTCGGCTGGACTTTGACAAGAATGAAGTCACATGACATCTGGGCCTTTGTGACTGGCTTACTTCACTTAGTATCACTACTTTTCCAAAATTATGTTGTAGTATCAGGACTTCATTCTTTTTGATGGCCAAATAATATTCTGTTGTTAGAAGATACATTTTGCTCAACCATCTTTCTATTGGCGGACATTTATATTTTTCCACCTTTTGTCTATTATGAATAATGCCACAGAGGCCATTCATGCACAAGTATTTGCATACAACTCTTGAAGTCCTGAAACTCTGGTGGCTGAGGCCTGGGCTGGGCTCCCAGCTGTCTCTCTCTTCCTGGAACAGAGAAGAGTCTCCTACAGCACTTAACTTTTCATTCTTTTCTTCTCAGTATTCAACTGAGCTTAGCAACAGCTCCCCAATTCCATTGTCCTTGTAGTTACTATTTTCCCAACATTTCTGAAATGCCTGATACCTCTTCCAGCTAGAATGCTCCTTCCCTCTGACCCACAGTCTGATGTGCACTATAGTAACTGGATCACTGAACCCAGGATATGGCTCAGTGGCACAGTTCTTGACTGGCAAGTGCAAGGTCCTGAGTCCAATTCACGGTACAAAAAAAAAGTGTCACTGCCTGGGATCAGGGATATCTGTGCCCCACTCACCACCAGCCATGGAATCTTCACTGCAAGTGAGGGTTCAACTCCCAACCCATCTACCCACCTGCCTTCTTCTCCCTGGGGCATTTCCAGTACCCAGAACTGCGGACTGGGCTCTCTGAGGAGCAGACCTTCCTCCCTCCCTCATCTCCCTAGTTCAACAAATTTCACTATGTTTATTCAACACCTACAAGTTGATACATATACTGTCAGCCTTCTGCATCCTGGGGTTCCTTGTACATGGATTCCACCAACCATGAGATGAATATATTCAAGGGGAAATTGCATCTGTACTAAACAGGTGCAGACTTTTTGTCATTATTCCCTAAACAACCTGGCATAAGAGCTATTTTCATAGTATATATTGTATTAGTGATTAGAAGTAGCCTAGAGATGATTCCAAGCAATGGGCGGATCTGGGCAAGTTCTATGCAGATATAGTGTCATGTTGTACATAGGACTTGAACATCCATAGGTTGTGATGTTTGTGGGGTCCTGCAGCCAATCTCCTACATATTCTGTGAGACAACTGACCTCTTTTGAAACGAAGGAGTATTGTAAGTTGACAATATCAGATGATTTTTCTCATTTTGATTTTTTAAAAATATCACACTATGGGTACAAAATAAGTGGCCTACAGTTTCCCCGTGCACCAAAGCCTGAAAGGGTGAAGGAACTTTTTCAGATCCAAGGACACTAAAGAGATAAGATAACATGATTTTGAACTGGATCTTTGTGCTATATATAAACTGTATTATTGGGAAAACTGGCAAATGTTATGGGTCTGTGTCATTCAGATTTCCATTACTGTAACAAAACGCCTGAAATAAAAAGAAGAAAGATATATTTTGGCTCACACAAAAAATAAATAAAATAAAATATTGCACTAAACGCCATAAACAATAAAGGAAGAAAAAATGTTTGGAAGCACATCCTCTGCCTTGTTCTTCCTTGTTTTGTCCCAATCTTTGCTCACAGAATTTGTCATACTCAACGGAAAGACTCACAGCATACACTCCATTTTTCTCTTCCACATTTTTCATTTTCTTAAGTTTGAGACACAACTTCTCTGTCATTCGAGCTCCTCCCTCTGCCAAATACACCATGGGAAGTACTGAATGAAAGCAGGGACTTGCTCTCTGCACGGTATAATCCAGGCAGTCAGTTAGGTTTTGCTCAGTAGATCACAGCCTTTATAATTTTATTCTTAACAACCACTTCAATTCCATGAGTAGGTCATCTGGTTACTTCCAGCGATTCGCTTGATTGTGTACAGCAAAAGAATAGCCATCCCCACTCCTGTCTTTCCTCCCTTGTAGTTATTTGCTTAATATCAAATGTCAAGGGTGAGACCTATGGTTTAAGTGGCTTTAAATATTTATTCTTCTTGAAAATAGAAGGGAGACTTAGAAAACAGGAAGAGGATAAGGGAGAGGTGAAAATATAATCAGAGAATATATTTCATATTCTTCACATATATGAAAATACCACAGTGAAATTCATTATTCCCTATACTTAATATGCACTAATGAAAAAGAGAAAAAGAATTAATCTTCAAAAAAATACACTTTTTGGGGGGTTTGGTTTGGTTCAGTTTTTCTGGGATAGGGTCTCACCATGTAGTCCAAGCCAGCCTTAAACTTCCTCTACAGCCCAAGCTGTTCTTAAACTCTTACTCCTCCTGCCTCAGCCTCCGGAGCTCTAGGATTACAGGTATGTTTTTGTGTTTGTTTGCTGTTTTTTAAAAGATGGAATCTCACCATGTAGATCAGTCTGGCCTCAAGCACAGTGTGGAGCCCCAGATGGCCTCAAACTCAAACCTCTTGCGTCAGCCTCCTAAGTGCTAGGATTACAGGTGTGAACCAGCATGCCTGGCTCTGTGCTTCTAGATGTATACTTCCAAACTCCTTTTCAGAGAGAAGTGTTTTAATACAGACTGCTACTAGCGACACCCCGATATAGCTTTCCAGCTGACAGGTGGGGGTGGAGACCAGCCCTGACGACCAGATGGCAAGTGACGCCCAGAGAACCCTGGTTTATAAATCCTGGAAACTCGCTGCCTTCAGCCCACTCCTTTACAAAGTGATCAGCTGCGTTTCCCTGTGTCCGTGTGTTCCCAGGTGCTTCCACAAAGCCATCGCCCCTTGCCTGGTCTGAATCATTAAGAGTAAGCCCATGACTGGATCCGAGTTGGAGCTGGTTCTCACAGAAAGCCGGAAGGCACAGATGCCTCTCGCTGGGAGCGCCTGGGCTGCACGTGGGCTGAGTTCAGCCTTCACACATCTGCAGCCTCCGTCTGTTCCTCAGCCGCAGGATCTTGGCCTCTGTCTGCAAGTTACTCAGTTTGCACAAGATGTGTCTGGGTAAAAATGTGGCTTCACCACCTACCTCTCTGCAGCTTCCTGTGCTCAGCCCAGCAGCACCCACTGTCTGTAGGGGCATCGGCCAGGAGAGGAGGTGCACACAGAACTTCCGGTGTGGCTCCACCTGCGAGCCGCCTCGCTGCACATGTGCTCACGGCCAGGAACAGCAGCAAAACTGATGCACGCTCACCTCAGAAGACTGTTCTATTTCCTGCTCTGAAAAACTGCAGGACCACAGGTGGCCAACTCACTCACCGCCTACAGTCCTCAGTCCCCGCCTCCGTCTAATCATTGTTAGTCCTCACAGAAGACCCTCTTTCACTCTCACTGTTTTTTATACGACAGATGCTATTAAACCAACTCCACCTGAGAATTAAGAATTTACCAAAACTATACATCTACCTATGTGCTGGTCTACTATTCCGTACCCTTGCTTGCCTCTTAGAGGAAGTGAGGGCCTCGGTTTGTGCTTATCACTCTTACTCTTTTTTCTTTGTCCCATAGACATGTATCCTTAACCAATATATTATCAAATTTTGCTTGTTACTTAACATTTGACAACTAAAGTGAATGCGACTGGACTCGATTTACATCTACATGGTAAGATATTCCATTCTGTGGGTATATTCTTATTCATCCATGCTAATGTTTGAGGATATTGGGGGGAATTCATGTTTTTAATATATATAGAACAGAGCATTTGAGAACACTCTTGTGTCTTACCTTGATATACAAGTGCTAAAGATTTTCTTGGGTATTTACCTAGAAGCAGTTGTCAAATATGCAAATATTCTGTTGGACCGTTAACTGTAAAATTGTTTTCCTAGGCAACAGTGCTAATTTATTTCCTATTAATATCATATAGGGAACCTCATCAATCATTTTCTTGCTAGTACTTGGTATGTTAGACTTCTTTATTCTACAGTCATGGGGGATACTGTGATATTTAATGACACAGTGGCTTAATAGTACCCTGAGGTTTAACATCCTTCTGGAATTTGTTGGTTGTGTTTTCTATGAAATGTACTTTTTCCAATTTTGGGTCAGTTTTATATACTGTGTTATTTGTGCTTCCCTACTGTCACACAAAAATTTCTTATTAATGTTGATTTTTTGGTTTGTTTATTAAAATCAAAGTGTTGGTAGAGCTGTTCTCTCACCAAAGCCCCTGGGGTCCTTCCTTGCTTCACCCACATTTGTGGTTTATTATTGGCCTTATTGGATATTTGTGGTGCAAGTATCCCCCCCATGAACTACAATTGAACCCAGGGCCATCACACTGAGCTACACTCTGAGCCCTTTTTTGAGACAGAGTCGGCTTGGCTGAGCTGGACTTCAACTTGGGATCCTCCAGCCTCAGCCTCCCAGAGTGCTGGGATTGCAGACATGAGCCACTATGCCTGGCTTTTCATCTCTCTTAAGGATGTACAATTACTCTCAGAAACAATAGATTCTAAATACATACCAAGAAAGACTTTAGTTAGATCCTCTGAATCTGTGACATCTCCACATCCATTAGAGATGTTTTTTAAAGAACTTTCTTATTTTCTGGAATTGTAAAATGCTTCTGGATTATCTTGTATATTTTCTACCTGAGTCCTAGAATCAGGTATTTCTCCAAGGAGTTCTGGCTCCTTTTATTAAAGAATGGTGTCAGAAACCAAGATCTGAGTGCTAGGATGCCCACTGCTACTGAGATAACATTTCTTTCAGACTTTCTCAACTGACAGAGCAAAGCAACTTACATCCATATATTATCCTGCATATACATATAAATCTGTAAATGTTTCTATACATAACCATCTATATTAAGCTGAACATGAGTTCCCACTAAGTGTCTCCAGCTACAGTCCATAACCACAAGGACCGTTTTTAGCCTTCTCCCTTTTGTTTATCTGTAAACATGGCCCCACTATGTAAATTCCCACCCCAACTGTGAGGACCACACTATCCATTTTCTTGATTGTTCAGTTACAGGAATCATGGAGAGCAGCGTCAGAACCGTCTACAGAACCCCTGCCTGAAGCAGCTTCGTCAGTGAGAGCTCAGTGCTTACATACAGCTCCCTTTGCCTACAGTCTTACCAAAGCCACTCACTTCAAGTTATGTAGAGCAGCACCTTCACCTTGTGCTCTTTCTGAGGGTGTTTCATGTAATCCAGATTCTCTTGTCATTATCTGAATTACTTTCTGAGCACTCTTGACCCCCTAAATAGTTTTAATTCTCATGTGCATGTACTAAATTCATTATTCGTGCTACATTTTTGACTATTCATAGGGTCACATACTCACCATTTCAGAATTATACAGAATAGTTCCAGTGCCCTAACTATCCCTTATGTTCCACATATTTAGTTCTCCCCTTTTCCTCCCAGACTCCATGCACCCACTGATCTTTTCCACTGTGTTGATAGCATGCCTTGCCCCAAAGGTCACATCATAAGGAATCATACAGTATGTAGCCTTTTCTGTCTTGTTCTTTCACATAAGGATATGAACATAAGACTCATCTTTGTCTTTTCGTGACCCGACAGATCATCTCATTTCTGAATGACTTCCATAGTATGAGGGGACCACAGTTTGTTTAGCCACTCACCTGTCAACATACATGTTAGTTGCTTCCAAGTTTTGGCAATTTTGAATGAACTTCTATAAACAGTCACCTGCAAGGTTTTTGTAAACATTAATTTTAAAATTATTGGGTAAATACTTAGGAGAGTAATTGTTTGATTTTAAGAAGTAACCATAGATAGTTTTATAAGAAATTACCAAACTATCTTCCAAAGTGGTTATACCACTTACCATGCCCACCAGAGAATGAATTTCAGTTCCTTTCTATCCTTGTTAGCACTTGACATTGCCAAGGACTTTTTTATGTTGGCCATTTTAAGAGAGATGAAGCAGTATCACATTATTGTTTTGATTTGTAATTCTCTAAAGAAAAACAATGTTGAGAATATTATCAGGTGCTTATTTGGCATCTGTATCTTTTTTGGGGGAAGTATTAGTTCAGATGCTTTGCCCACTTTTGTAGCTGGGTTGTTTTCTTCATACTGTTAAAAGTTATTTGCATAATTTGGATATCAGTCATTTATCACATATATGTTTTACAAATATATTCTCCCAGTCTATAGCTTATCTTCTTATCCTCTTCATGGCATCTTTACCAGAACAGAAGCTTTGAATTTTAATAAAGTACAACTTATCGTCCATTTGCTTCTCTCATGAATCATGTTCATGTCCTTAGTGTATCTAAAACTTCATCACTAAACTCAAGGTCACTAGGCTTATCCTGTCTTCTTCCTGAACTTTTTACAGCTTGCATTTTGCATTTTAAGTCTATGATGCACTCAGAGTTTGTGAGGCTTTGTCTTGTTTTGATGGTTTTTGGCATACATACATACATATATGCAGTTGTTCCAGTGGGATTTGCTGAAAATGTATTCCCTCTCCACTGACACTTGTTTTGATAGTTGACTATTTGTGTGGTTCTGTTTTTGAGTTCTGTTTGGTTGTGTGGACCTTCTGGCCTCTTGTTCCACATCTGCCACACTGTCTTGACCACAGTTGCTTTCTGGTAAGCCCCGAAGGTCCATCCACAGTGTCCGTACTCCAGCTTTGTTTTCCTTCAGTACCATGTTGACTCTTCTGGGCCTTTCGCCTCTCAATATAAACTTTAGAATCAGTTTGTTAATATCCACAAGAAACATGCTAGAATTCTGATTGGGATTGCACAGCACCTATAGTTCAAATTGGGAAGAGCTGGCATCTTACCAACATTGTGTCTTCCAATCCATGAACACAAGATCTCTCTCCAGTTCATTTTTTATGTTATTTAAAATTTTTGTCTTGGACAACAGAACATAAGATGGGCAGAAGTAGCCACTCTGGAGATGACTCAGATGAGACCATGGATGAATACCCCTTTTCATACACAATTGAGAGAAATATCCTCTAAATATGGAAGAAGTAGACCTTAGGCCTTATATACAATCAAAAAAGAACCAGGACCCCTTTTTTATTTGAAAGAGAAAAGAACACAAAGACATAAACAAAACAACACAAGAACAATAAAAATGATACAGAATTTCAAACAAGGTGACAGGAAATTAACAATGGTTGTTGTGTTATATATTGTTATCTTCAAATTGGTTAGTCAGATAACCAGATATAGGTATGTAAGACTGACCAATTAAACATTAATGGTTCCTTTCAATAAACTAACAGAATTAGTAGTATAATTATCTTAGCTATCATGTACATATATATCTATATGTATATATCTATCTGTCTATATATATACATACATATTTTTCCCTTCTTTCTTTCTTTTCTGTTTTCCTGATTCCCCCAGAGCCCTTTTGATGCTTACACAGAGCATTTATTCTATTAAAAGGATTACTACAGCCTTAAAGCAAATCTCTCTGTTTAAAGAATTTAGTGCTTATGTATAATTGTCTGAATACATAAAAACCAATGAGTAAAACCTGAGGACTCATTTTAAAAAGCAAGAAAGTGGAAACTTCATTTACTGATCATTAGCTGGGCCAACAATCCATGACTGAATTCTGCTAAAATCTAATTTATTTCAGCAAACTAGGGCGTGGCTGCCCCTGACAAAATGAGGAAGAAACAGTTCTTGTTATATTTGGGTCAAAAGAGTTTGATCTCAATTTTCTAGGTCATTTAGGTAAAATCTGTGGCTGAGATTGAAGGACTTGGTAACTGTTTTATCTCAGTTTTCTATGATGGAAAGTGAGCATGCGTGAGAGCACAATCTGGATCAGTTTTAGAGTTAATAATGAATATGTATTAGCTGCTCATTTATTCACTTAATCCATGAGATCATGTTGAGCACTGCTCTAGGCACAGAAGAGAGAAACATCCTAAAGGAAAGCAGGGGACAGTAAGGAGGCAGAGACTGGAGGTCCCGTTTTACCTGGAGTGGAGAAGGAGAGCTTCCCAAAAGGTGACATTGGAGCCCCGTAAAGCTGAAGGATGAAAGAAGCAGAGCACCTGCATATTGGGGGAAGAGCATTTCCAGGCAGACAAAGCCAGCGCAAAGACAGTTGGAGTCCAGGAAAGCGATGCCTAACTTACTGGAGGTGGAAAAGTGAGAAGAGACCGGCTTGGAGGTAGTTTTGAATGCAAGAGAGAAAGGATCCGTGGGTGGATTTTAAGTGAGGTGTGGGAGAAGGGTCACTCATGAGGTCTGTTCAACTTGAGCAGCCTATGTACAAACCCGAAGTGGTCTCTCCTAACTCCCTCTACCTCCCCACGCCCTGCAGCACGTGCGAAGGATCAAGGAGCTCCTGGCAATGTCTTCACTCACTTATTTACCTTAATTATTTTCTTCATTTCTCATCAGAAGTGTCCATTTAAAAGCGTCTAGAAATGTACATGTGTTTCTAGAGAATTCAGAAAATCAAGGAAATAAGAAAGATAAAGAACAACAACCCCCTTTCCACTCCCAGCCAGTGTAAACCACTGTTTTGTCCAGTGCACTTTTCCAGGCCTCTGCAAGTGTACATCTATAAGACCACACTTTTAAAATAATACCAGAGTCACAGTGTGTATTCTCCTCTAATTTCCTTCCAACCACCTAGCAAACAAATATCTTTAGCTGGTCTTTTCATCAATTACAGTTCTGCCTCAGCTTTCTCATCTCCCACTGTCTTCATCCATGAGTGCAGCCATAACAAAATGCCACAGACCAGGAGCCATAAGTGACTGAAATCCAAGACCCAGGAGTCACCACAACTCCTTTTCCCCCAGACGTTTCCTGGCTGGTGCATGACCACCTTCTTTCTGTGTCTCCACACATCCTTCCTCTGTGCAGTCAAAGACAAAGAACACTCTGGTGTCTCTTCCTCTCCCATAGGGACACCAATCTGACCGGAAGCGGTCCCTACCCTTATGACATCACTTAACCTTAAGTATCTCCCTAAAGGCTTATCTTTAAATATAAGCTACACTAGGCTTCAACATAACTTTTGAGGAGGTGGAGGACACAATTCAACCTATATGCCTGCTCAAAATCACACTTAAGATTTTAAGAATAAATATGAGTCAGAAAATTATTCCACTTTTTTTATCACTTGAAAATACAAAGCTAATATAACATTGTCATGGTTACTTTTCTCTCGTTGCTGAGACAAAATACCAAATGCCCAACATGAAGGAAGGAAAGGTTTATTTAGCTTACAGTTTCCAGAGGTTTCAGTCCATGCTTGGCTGGTTCAGAGGCAGAGTGGCACATGGCAGAGAGCAAACATTCATGCAGCAGAGCACAGCAAAAACAACCAGAGCAAAAGGGAAGGGATGCCAGGCAAGCAGCCTCTCCTTCCCGTACATTGTAAACAGGCTACCTCCACCCAGGGGGTGTGTAGCTCTCACACAATCTCCATGCCCTCCTCTTCCACAGGCTCAGGATGTGTACAAAGTAAGCACCCTGGCTTCCTCCTGAGTCACTCAGCTAAGCCTCTAGACTCCCTAAGTTGACACAATGTATCAACCATAACAAACATATTAATATTTTTTCTTCACTTTCATCTTGAAACAGGAGACATTCATTCACCTGTCAAGTGGGTGGGATCCCTGCTCTTGAAAGTGCCTTTAGGTCCCCAGATTTTTCCACTATGTGATGATTTCAGACCTGAGACTCCTGGTTGGTTGGTTGGTTGGTTGATTGGTTGATTGGTTATATAGTTAATTAGTTAGTTTGTTTTTGACAGTTTGTCTTGTTATACAGCCCAGACTGACCTTGAACTCATGGCCATCCTCCTGCCTCAGCCTCCCAAGAGCTGAGATTACAGGTATGTGCCATCCCACCTGGCTTGTTTAGTTTTTAAAAGATGGGTCTTGCTGTACCACCCATGCTGTTTTGAACTTCTGAGCTCAAGTGATTCTCCATGTAACCCTCCCAAGTAACTGTGATTACCAGCATGTACCACCATACCCAAATCAAGAATCTTGTTTTAAATGCACTCAAATTTGGCCTCTTCCATTGCTCCCTAAATCAAGAGTTCACATCAAAAGCACTTATCTTTAAAATGAAACCTTAAGGAGAAAAAAATTTTTTACATATTCTGTTAAGCCATAATAGCCAGTCCAATAGCACTTATATGTTTGACCATTCAGCTTCCTCCTTTCCTCCTTTTATTCAGCAATAGAAGCATCATCTAATAGCTAAAGCTAAATACGAGCCCAGCGCTCAGCGCTGTCCCGTATAACCTTGTACCTGAGCAGATCGGAGGCAGAGCCAGAAACAAACCGCAGAGTTACATCCTCGGCCCTCAACCACAGGAAGCTGATGAGCCATTTCCCAATAAATGAGTATTTCTTTACTAGTAGTTATCATTTTGTTCTCACATAAGAGGAATTTTATATTCTCTTCCCGATAAAGGCCAGTGATGCTTTCAGAGCCAAAGTGTTTCCAAGGCTCTCTGTAAACGCAGACTTTCACATTCGTCAGTAACTTGGGAAATCAGATCATTTACTTAGAGGAGCTTAAGCACTAAGTCCAGAGCCATGGTGGGAATATGGGATGGGTCAGGTCCACGCTGCATCATTAAGTGTTTCCCAGGTTCTTGGAATCTATCAACATAATAAAAAAATGTACTTGCACTGGTCGGGCATTTCCTCAGCAAAACAGTGGCCTTCCTTGGAAAGCAGCTTTCTCTGTGCTTATCCCTCAGCACAGCCCATGGACTGTCCAGATCTGAGCAGTCACCTTGGCTCTGTCATTTAGTGGCTGGGTAACCTTGACTGGATAAATTACTTAATCTGAGTCTTAGTTTCCTCCTCTGGAAAAGTGAATATTTTATTATGAATGGAGAACATGTCTGTTGTTGCTTAGCACTATATATGGTCATAATTAATAACCAATACCAGGTATCACTGTTACTATTATAATTATTACTGTTGCTGATTTTCTGCATTCCTATGAATTAGTAATTACTAGTTTTTCTTTGGTTTGGAATGTTATTTTTTAATGAGAAAGAAACAATTAAAGAGCCAATAATACAAAATTTCAAAACAAGATAATAAGAGATTAACAATGGTTAATATATTGCATATTATCTTCAAATTAGTTGCCCAGATTACAGGAAATAGGCATGCATAATTGATCAAACAGTATAAGCACAAACCTTTTCTTAAATGAACTAAAAGAAGTCAGTAGTACAACTATCTTATTATCTTATGTATATATGTATTTTCTTTTCCCTTCCTTTTCTCCTTTCAATCATCCCTTGACACTGGCTTCTTTTCCAGTACCTTCAAGATTCCATAGGCCAATGCATTACTGCAATCTGTCAGTCTCTCCACAGTGCAATTTTTTCTTGCACTTCCGAGCTCACATTCTTTACTTCTGAGCCCGCCCCAGGGAGCCATCCAGGCCCTCCAGGTTGTACCTCCATGCCCAGACAAGAGTCTCTCTGTTAGCAAGTCTGGTCCTCTGACAGCATTAACATGGGTAAAGCATAAAGGTGGAGCTAGCAGTGAAGACATCTAGGCCTCATGGAAAGACCTTCATTGAGGCTTAGAAGGGGAGCGGCAGCAGGGTTTTCTTGGTAGCAGAGGTCTGACATGACCCACTACCAAGTGCCAAGGCTTCAAAGTTTCCTTAAAGATCTGTGCCGTCGCTTCAAAATGGACTATTATATGTTTGGGGGCAGTGTTGCATCTCAATAGTGCAAAAGCAGGCTAAAAAATCAGAAGTCTTTGGATAGGTCAGAAATTGTCCCCCCAAAGACTCCCTGGAACCTGTGACTCTTACCTCATCTAGAAAAGAGGATCTTTCCAGGTGTGATTATGTGAAAGGGCTTGAGATGAATGTTAAAGTATGCTGCTTTAGTGAACTCTAACTCTAATTTTAAAAAATAAGCAGAAGTACCTTCTCACACACTTCATTCCTGGGGAATCAGTCCATACCCACTGCATCTAGTGGGGCTGCAAACCTGTCGCAGGCTTTGCCTTCTCTCCTGCCACCCTGCCTCCACAGCTGCTGGGACTCCCAGAGGGAAGGACAGCAGATACACAGGGCAAGCACTCGCTTCCCTTCCTTAGGACAGGGTACACCCTTCCCAGGGAGCCCCATGTCTTCAGAAAGTCAGGGTTAGTCCTCCTGCCCCCAGGAGTCAGGCTACCGGGGCCACTGTAAGCAAAGGTGTCAGAAAAGCACCCTCACTCCACTGGCGCACCAAGTTCTCCTAGAGTATAATCCCATTATCACTTTCCTCTGACTCACAATGACCTGGTACACAGAGAGAGCACTGCTTGTTTAGGAGCTTGAACCGTGATGCACAATCTGTGCAGAACTTGCCTAATTTACTAATTTATCACCGTTTCACCCACACCCTCCCCAGTGGTCGTTTTAGCACTGATGCATTTCACACACCATGTCCAACTAAGTTGGTGTTTTTGGTTTCCTCCCCTCTGGTTATTCACTGCCCAAGGCTCGCCAGCCCACCCGGTTGTCTGTAATAAGTCTTTGATTTCCCCAGTGTGGAAGGGCTCCACTGAACTTACACTTCCTCCATCTCATCTGCTGCTAATTCTCTTCCCCAGGTGTTTTCCACAGAATGTCAAGTTCGTCTGGATCTAAGGCCAGTCTTTGCAGCAGCCTCATTAAACTCAGTTGAAAGTCCATTTTCATTTTAATTCCTTTGAACCAAGTGGCTGCCCTCTCGCCTCTCATATTTAGCAGCACCTGGCTCGTTCCTGAAGAGAAAGTCATCCCAAAGTCCAGCCCTTCTCCCTCTCCACAGCTCTCCAGGAGATCCTACCGAGAGACCGACAGGATTTAACTCTTTCCTACCAAGAGATCTAAAAAAGACAATTTGAACAGATACACTGTTCTTCCTGTAAGAACAAAGCTCTTAAAACTAATACGGGAAACATTATTATGGACAAGAAGATGAGTTCCTGTACAGATAAATGTGCCCCTCTCTTTTCCCTCTGCAACCCCTGACCAGGAAGGTTACATACAGAGAGCTCTACAAGCCACGAAGAACAGAGACAGCCACTGGTCTGTAATAAGCACCACTGACAAAAGAAAACTGCACCAGGAATTTTGCTGGGAATTCAGCAAAGGAGCAGGAGTTTACACTGTGACCTGGTTTAGCAGGTCACCTGGAGTACAAGACACATCTATTCTTAAGAGCTCTCCAACCCTTCCCACCACTGGCCATCTCTTCTAGTCAGATCCTGGCATTCTGCCTTCTTTCTGGGCCGTTACTTCCCTTCAGACTGCCTTCTATCTCCTCACATACCTGCGAGCAGTGCTCAGAAACTCTTGTCCAGAGACAAGTCTCTCTAATCCCTCTTAGCCTACCAAGGCCAAGGCCCAAGGGCAGGCATTTCACAGGCCAAATGGTCGATCCTGCTGCTTTGCTACACACTGTATTTCCTCCTCCCCTTTCACCATGGGAGGATGCTCAGAGCACACTGCCCTGACAAATGGGACTTCCACAGACTGCAGACTTGCCCCCACCCTGCCCTTGGACTGCCCAGCCTCAGAGGTATAAGAAAGAAATGTCTGCTATTTATCATTAACCCAGTCTATAGCATTATTTTTATAGCAATGTAGACCCTCTAAGACACTGCCCCTGTCCACACTGTCTGCTCCCTGTCCCTTAGATCTCAGCACCAGGGTCCTGAAGCTTCTTTCCATCTGCTTAGGACATGATTATCCCACGTGCTCACATGGCTGTAGCTGGTCCTATGTCTTCCTTCAGGCTTCTGGTTAAATGTCCCAGCCACAGAGGCCTCTCCTGAGTAAATTAGCATTCCCCAATCCCTAATCCTCTGAATCCCCTGATTCTGCATTTTCTTATGACATTACATTATGTTTTTACATGTGTTCATTGTCTGTCTCCTCCACTTGAATAATGTGTGCTCTGAGAAATCAGAAGTAACCACCTTCTTTGCTGGACCCAGCCAGAGTCTGCAGGGCCTATGGGATAGGGTTCCATGAGTATTTGTTGGTTGCTAAATGAAAGAGAGGAAGATTATGGAAAACTGAAGTGTCAGGAGTAGTCACAATGATTTCTGAAGAAGCAGAAATTTGGACTGGAATTGGGAAGTTGGCTTTATACACTGGCAAGACATTATAAAGCTCTAGTCATTCAAATATAATGCTGTAAGCAATCATAGAGCCATTCTCAGAAAGATCTCCCTGGAGGGTAGTTTCAATCAAAATAAGACAGTGAACCAAGCAAATGGATAGAGAGGAAAAGTCGCGATCCATAAAAGGGGAGAGAGGAAATCAAGCATCGGAAACAGGGCCCAAGGGAAGGCAAATAGAATCCCCAGATGGTAGTGGGTGGAGACCCAGGGTAACAGTTGAATGACCCATCTCAACTGCAAGAGGTTGGACTTTTTCAAGAACAACTGGATAGGATAACTGATGTGGATAGACTCTTAAAGAGGAGATTTAAGCAACTGTAAATAGAATATGACATCAGATCCCTTAAAAATACTTTAAAAAGTAATGAACAAACAACAAGGCTCAGAATAATGAGTAACTCCAAGAAAAGGTTTGCTAGAAAAGTTGCGCTTCTTACATGAACAACATACATTGGAAGAGTTACACGATTGCAAAACTTAACATTGCTCTAAGCAAAATCATGCTGAAAGAATGAAGGCAGTAAGACGAGCAAATGTCTGAGGCGTTTCTGATGTCCTTCACCTCAGACATTCAGGAATGATCTTGGCATGTTATCAGCCCTTCCTCCTTGGGCTTTTGTTTCAACACAGGATCCCAGTTGTCCTTATGAAAGGGGAATAGTTCATTCCTTTCACCAATACACTTTGCTGATACTGTCGTTTACCTGCTTGTTATGCTGCACTCCTAATTCTGGCTTTGCTCTTCTTCCCTCTTAAACAGATTCATTAGCAATTCTTCCAGTGAAGATTTGTGGGTGATAAACTCTGCCTGTGTATGTATAGAAACATCCTAGCTGCATTCCCCACTCTGAGTGGGAGTTTAATTGCACAAATTTCTAGATCATAGTGATTTTGCCACAGCATTTTAATACTTTACTCCATCCTGATTTCTGGCACCTTTCATTGCTTGTAGGAGTGGACAGCCGGCCTGCTTTTTCTATGGTATCTTGTTTTTTTCTCCTGGGCAGTCTCTTAGGTTTTTCTATCTGTGACGCTCTGCAGTTCTATTATTTTGTATCTAGGAATAAGATGGGTTCATTCATATCAATTTTGTTAGAGACCTGGTGTTCACTTCTAATTAGAAGATATAAAGATTCCTATCTCTCTGCAAGTCAGAAAATTCTTCTAAATATTGACTCTGCTGGTTTCTAGTTCTCTAAATTCTATTGGGTTAACACTGGAGCTTAATAATTGATCTCCCTAGTGTTGATGTGTTTATATGTATGACCTGCGTTCCAGGTCACTTTTCTGGGAGTATCTTCCAATTGTTAAATTCTCTCATAAGTTGCATCCAGCCCAGCATTTGCAATGTATGTTGTAATTATTACTTAAATAACTATTTTACTTTCCAAGGTTTATAATGGGCTCTTTATTAAGTCTCTATCTGTTTGTGATGATAAAGATGATTCATTAAGCATCTACAAGTTGCCAAGCACCTTTCTAGGCTCTAAAGACTCTAGAGCATGAAATACACAAGTATGTATTCTCTTTGAAGTAAAAAGAAGAAATGGGAAATAAATACAGATAAGCTCAAAGACAGAGTATGTGGTAGTAAGTGCTATAGAGAAAAAGACAAAACCAGGGGAGGGCACAGGGCCTGGAGGCTTACCTTACTGAAGGGGAACGAATCGGAAAGATAATACAGTGTGTCTCAGAGCTGGTCATGGTGGAAAGGTGACAGTCATGGAGGTGAAATGGGAGAGAGTACAGCTCTTGCTTGGGGACACACAGGACTCCTAGCCTATGTGCATAAGGGTTTCCCTGGTCATTTCTGTGGACAGAGAGGCAGAGGCCCAGGAAGTCAGGAATTGGGAACAAGTGGATCACAGTCCACAGTCCACTCAGCATGACACTCAAGAGTACCAACTTCTTGATTCTTGTGTTTGGGGTTCAAAACTTCTTGTGCTTGATTTATGAGTGTTGCTATTTTATCTCTTTGAGGAGTCATATATACTTAGGTTCTTTTTCAAAGTTTGCTCTATTACTTGAAGTGCTTCCAACATTAATCTTTCACTTGTCTAATTTTTTTGATGGACCTAAATGTCATCATATGAGTCCTGGAAGTGGGAGGGGCCTCACTACAGAAGAAGGAGACTGTGATGTGATAACTGAAGCAGATGCTATGCTGCTGGCTTTGAAGGTGGAAGAAGGGACCAGAAGCCAAGAGCAGCTGCAGAAACTAGAAGTAAGTAAATGCATTCTCCTTAGAGCTTTTGTGTTAGTTACTTTTCTCTCGTTGCTGAGACAAAATACCCAACACTCAAAGATAAAGGGGGAAAGGTTTACTTAGCTCAGTTAGTACAAATTTCAGCCTATAGTTGGCTGGCTCCAAGGCAGGGTGGAATCACAGAGAAGAAAGAGTTCATGGTGAGCAGAAAGTAGCAAAGCAACAAAACAGTGACAGCTCTTTCTAGCCCTTTTATCTTATCCCAGCTACTTAGGACAGGTAGCACTTAGACACCTTTAATCCCAGTGCCCTTGATCCTAGCATTGCACAATGAATCAATCCCTGTGTCACACGCTCTAAATCCAGTCACCTCTGAAAAAGCCCCACCTATGACCACATGAGGCTTGGGGGGGACACCTGAATACAAACTGTAACAGCCTTCTACCTGAGCACAGCACTGCTCACACCTCAGTCAAAGCCCACCAGTTTAGAGCTTCTGACATCCAGGACTGTGAGATCATAACTTTGTGTTGATTTAAGCACCATGTGATAATCTGTTACAGTGCAATAAGAAACTCATATATGGGCTGAGCATCCTTATCTAAAAATCCTAAATCCCAAATGCTCTAAAATCTGAGACATTTTGACACCAGTATGATACAGTGATGGAGCATTCCACAGCTGATTGCATGTAAAAGGTTGCAGACAAAACTCAGGTGTGTGAAAAATATTGTATAAAATTACCTTGAGCCCATGTGTCTAAAGTATATATCAATGTAAGTTTAATATGTATGCTTTGATCCTGTCCTCAAATGTTTCATTATGTATATGTATATATTTCCAAACATAAAAAATCTAAAATCCAAAACACTTCCGGTCCCAAACATTTTAGATAAGAGATGCTCAAACTACACCTGCTTCATCACTTATGAGCTTCTAGTGATGATAAAAATTTTTATTACTGGAGATTGAACCCGAGGCCTCTGTGCTGAGCTACATTCCCTAGTCCTTTTATTTTATTTTTTTTTTTCATTTTTATTTTGAGACAAGTTCTTGCAGAGTTGCCCCATCTGGGCTCAAAACTGTGATCTTTCTGCTTCAGCCAAGAGTGCTGAGATTACAAGTATGCACCACACCTGGCCAGTGGTAGCTAATCTTGATTTTCAACTTCAGTGACTTGAGAGATGTCTAGAGTGTTAGTAAAGCACACTTGTGGTGTGTCTGGGTAGGTTACGGGGGTGTGACCTGGGGGGCCATATCTGGTCCCTGGCCCCTTCTTCTCAGGTTCTTCCCCTACCCTCTGCCTCCCTTATACCAGAAAGTGAATAATTTCCCCCACCACACCCTTCCACCACAATGTTCCTGCCATGGAGCCAGTCAACCATGGACTGAATCCTCTAAACCACAATCCAAATAACCCATTTCCTCCTTCAAGTTATGCATGTCAGATATTTTGTCCCAGCAATGGAAAACTGACTATCCCACCTCCCTGTAAGACTCTAAGCTCTGAAATACCACACACTAATCCTGAGCCAGCATCTCCTTCCTCAGTGAACTCCCAGCTACACTTCCCTCCCTCAGAGGCTTCTACCTACTAGTCGCTTATCACAACCTACCCTGTATGTCAGTGTTACTCCAGAAGACACTGGCTTGCTTTTGGGTGACAGACTCTTACTTTCTCTTTAGGATCTTTTTCATGTCTCTTCTTGCTTCACATTTCTCTTTAATGAAGGCCGCAGTCCTATTTTTCCCCCAAATGCCCTTAGGTCACTCCATCTTGTCTGGTGAGCCCTATTGACAAAGACTACAATGAGTACTGGATGCCAGGCCATCGCCTCACAGACTGCTGGTAGGCTGTCCACACAGACAAGCAGACGGTCCTGGAGCTAGAGCCCAAAAGCTGCATGAGAACCAGAAGAAAAACGACCCTTGGTATGAGGACCTGTATGTGTATGAGCCAGTATGGGGGATGAATCAAAATATTTCATCTGTTTTTCTCAAAGCACAAAATTAGCCGAATGGAGTGAGTTTTGATGTGAAAGGGCATTCCTGTCCAATTACCAAGGTGAAAGAATTGAGTACCTATAAAGTATTTCTGAAATTTCTAAAAGCTCCAGTAGTCTCTAAATTCAAATTGTTGTTGTTAAAGCATCTGTGCACACTTCTGAATGCAGGCACATGTGCACACGCACACGCACACATGCACACACGCACACACGCATGTACACACACACGCACACACACCTTTGGTTCAGATAAGGGGATGGTGAAAGGGTTCTACCCTTTCCAGGCAAAGTGTGTGCATCCTGGGTACCATTTGAAGACATCCAGTTGCCTCGGGGCACAGGTGCAGCTCAGCCACTATCCCCTGACCGCCTCTGCTCCCTGCGCCCTGCTGGGCTGCTTACTGCTTTCTGCCAACAAAATATTTCATATTCTAGCCATGAGTCTGAATTACTCATGGCAGGAGTCCTGGTCTTTTTTACAGAAAGCTAACAGGCCCATTTCTCTCTTTCTTCCCCCACAAAAACACAGCAAGTAATTTATCTCTCTACAACTCACCACAGCGGGGGTGGAAACGGCCTTCCCTGCTCACAGAAGCAGCAGCTTTTTCCAGGCCATGCCCTGCCATGCTAGGGAGTCTGAGCTCTGACTTCCTGGGAGCCACACAATATCCCTCCCTGTGGTTCTCAACAGGTGGCTGGGCCAGAGACTAAATCCTCCAGGTAAAGCTGTGGAAGCTGCTATACAAAGAATATTTTTAAAACACCAGTGTTCCTTAGAGGCAGGAAGGTGAGATGGGCTGATTTCTTTGGAATCGAGAATGAAAATGAAAATCAATCTTTCTACTCAAAGCCAGACACATTTGTGGGCAGAGCAGGTGGCTGCCTATAAGTTGGAATATGAAAGGTGCCAAGAAGGTCCCCAGGCAAAAATATCTTCACACATCCAACTGGTCATGAGATGCTCACTCCTTCCTGTAGCCAGCCTTTCTGTACAAACTTCCTTTCAGCATCATCTTTACAAATGCATACTTTTAAGAAGGAATTGTTTATCACTATTTCCTTGTTATGGACTGAATCATGTCCCCCAAAATCGGCATGTTGAACTCCTCTACCTCGGTGCCTCAGAATGTGCCACAGTCTGAGATAGGATCTCCAGAGAGATGATGGAGCGACAGTGAGTCCATGCATGAAGGCAGTCTGCCATCCAATCAGACTGGTGCCCTTGGAAGAAGAGACAGTCAGCACACAGACAGACACACAGAAGATTATGTGAAGACACTGGAAGAACACAAGCAACTATAAGCCAACAAAATAGACCTCAAAGGAACCCACCCTGCCAGCACTTGACTTTGGATTTCCAGCATCCAGATCTAGAAGAAAACACATTTCTGTTGTAGGAGCCATCAGATCTGCAGTATATCACTGAGATCTCCTAAACAACCTGTGGGAGTCCTTAATTAAAGTATAGTTTTAATTAGTTATAGCTCTTTGACACCCAGTTGAGGTTCGGAGTAGCCAGGGGGAATAGGCCCTTCCCATTAAGGAAAGGGCCAGAACACAGTTCCTGAAGAATTATGGAGCTGAGCTCATGGATATGTTGAGGACGTATTGAACTGGAAGAAAGTCATAGAAAGAGTGAGGAAGTTCCTCACGTCATTAATACCTGATAGTCACACAGAATTGTGTGATTTCCTGAATGCCATCACAGTCAGTACGGCATTGCATCCTAACAACAGTATCTGAAGGAGATACTCTCTTCAACTTACGAAGGAGGAATCAGACGCTCAGAAAAGATGTGTGAATTGCTCGAGGTCATTTCCAGAGCCAAGATTCGAGCCCAAAGCCACTGACTCCCAGTGAAGACTAACTCATTTGGCCCTCTGCTGTGTGCTGTGCCTGACGCTGCCTGTCCAGCTCAGCTCCTCCACTGTGCAGCCCCTTCAAGGAACACAAGGCCAAACTGCTCCTGACCCAACAGTTTCATGCTGCAACCCACCACCAACGCTGGAATCAGACTGTGTTTTGCTCATCTTTGCAGCCCTCACAATACCTGATACACAGCATTGCCCAGATGGGTGAAATATTTTTTGATTGAACCAGTGTGTCCCCTTTTATTTTCTGCAAAAGCAGGGTGGATTACTCCAAAATACACACAGCATTTCCTCCACATCGCCTTCCAACTGTGGCTGGGAGATTATCAGATGACCTGGCCAAATTCCCTACATGTTCCTGCTGCCTGTCTGGCCAGTCCTGCATGACTGAAGAATAAAGGTAGCTGCTTCCTGAGCCTGCCTGTGTGCATAAGGAACCTGCCTGTAACTTGCACCGAATTCATGCCACTGGGGCCTCCTCAGGACAGGGCCCGATTGTGACAACAGCAGCATGATGACTAAGGACTGTGTCTGCAGCATACACGGCTCCCTGCATTTTACTACAGTCACTGCAGCACATAGGCACACACTGCACACACCCACAGACAATGGGTCACCGCAGGCGGGGTGAGGGAGAGTCCAACCCGTCACACTTCAGGACCAGCCCGGGTGCTCAGGCTCACCCTCACCCAGCCCCCAGCTGTGAGGTGCACCCTGGGATCTCTTCTGTCCCCTCTCACTCACTGGGGCTAGGGCTGGTGCAACGGTCACACCGTGGGGCTTCATGCAGTCCTCTGTCCACCTGTAAGTCCTTAGTGCTGGGGCAGGGAGGAGAGTTTCCTTTGTGCCCCCATGTGACATATCCATGGTGAGGCAGCCTCACGGCTTTTCTGTGCCCCTGCAGGGAACTTTCACGCTCTCAGTGTGTGTTAGGGACAGGAAGGGACTTCTCCTCATGAATGGGGCAGGGATAACCAAGCTGTATGGGAGACACCAACCCGCACCCGCACATGGGGATCCTCATCAAGCAGGAGCTGCGGGTGCTGTCACTGGTCTGAAGTTGTAGTTGAGGTCACCAACAACACTAGACCTCATGTGGGCTTGGGAAGAGGCCTGATAGGCAGTTGTAAGGGTCTCACTGTCATTAGAGGGCTGGGGGCAGAATCCAGAAAGTTCTGTCAGAACCCACAGCAAGGACAGCTAGAAGCGGGGCTCAGAGCCCACAAGGCAGGCACCAGCAAAGACCAGCCAAGGAAGTTGGGCCTGGGCAGCGCTGCTGGACCCTTATGCCCACCAGTGACTCAGGCCAGGCAGATGAAGAGCGGAGGGCAGCTGTTGCTCCTTAAGAGCTGCTGGGCGGGTCCTGGCACCAGGTGTGACGCACTCTGACTACCTGTGTGGTGCACTGCAACAGCAGGAAAAGGCCAGCTGGTAGAGCCCAGCTCAGCAGGTGAGGGCTTCATGCCGCATCTAGAGTTTTCATCAACGGCCTCTCCATTGCTCTGCATCGAAGATGGCTCTTATTTGCTGCTGTACCATTTTCTCAAAGTCTTAGCATTTACTCAGACTTCAGGAGGCTGAGGTAGGAGGATTGCCAGCCTGTCTCAAAAAAAAAAGGAATACTAGAATTTAAGGAGGCATGCCTCACCTTCAGTGTTTGTGCTGAAATTTCTTCCTGTACTGGGGAAGTGAGAAGGCCCCTCTCCTCCCTTTCCCTCCTCTCCCTCTTCTTCCTCGTCCTCCTCCCCACCCACCCGTCTCCCCCATCACCCCCTTCCTACTCCCCTGCCTTGGATCTTGTTGGTGCAGAGCGCCGCTCAGCCCAAGAGCCATGGGACAGTCTCCCTGTGACCAGAAGGCCCAGGCACACCTTGATTTGAAGACTGATCGCTGCCACCTCCGTGGCCCTTGCTGCCTAACAGTTTCATTTCTTATGTATCACACCCCACCCCTAAGATGGGAGCTTTGTTCTGGGGAAGAAGAATTACAATCAGAACATAAGCATTATTGTCCACGTTCTTTTTGGAGGTCAGTGCAAAAATCTCTAACATTTCTGTCAGAATCTAGCATAAAAAAACCCAAAAGGCGTGGATAAAAACCCTGCCTGAAGCCATCTGAGGTTTACTTCTAAAGCATAGAATCTATGCAGACACAGCAAATTGTGAATAAGTCTAATAATAAGATTGAGAGTGGCAACTGTTTAAGCCGTTTTTCACAGCACAGGCACCAAACTTGAGGTTTGCCCCCAAAAGTCTCTGGCAAGAGGAACCTGAAGAAGAGAAGAGGACCCTTGGACCTGGAGAAGCCAGGGTGCTGTTCACAGCTGCAAAATAGACCAGGAAAATGAGATTCTGGCTTGTGAAACCCCTTCAATCGCCCTCTTCGCCCAGGCTGCTTAAATATCTTCCCTTCCTGCCAGTCTGAGTAGGTGCAGACTGGACCAGGCTCCCGCCTCTCTGTCCACTGCCCTACTCTAAAGCTTTCCCCCAAAAAACCAGTGCCATAGTGTTGCCTTCTATGCATGTCAGGCAGTGAGACCCATCGGTATCTGTGAGCACAGCTCACATTTATTGGGTATCAACTCCGCAGCGGGAGCTGTGCACTACATAACCTCATTCGATCCTCCCCACAACCGGGAGGAATGCTCCCCGACATCCCCCTGCTGCAGGGAAAGACACCAAGACCTTCAGAAGTTCAGTGGCTCGTCAAAGTCACACGGTGGTAAATGAGGGAGCCAGGACCTGAGCCCCATCTCACATCCTTCTGACAGTCTCAGCAGGAAGTTGGTCCCTGAGAAGCCTATTCCTGAGCCCTAGTGTGGATCTCCACTGAGACAAGCTCTGGGACTGGTGGTAGTTCTGGGCCTGCAGCTGCTGAGCTAGTAGGTTTCCTCTGCTGCTGACCTGGATGATTCTGATGGTGCATCCCACTACTTATCCAGGAGCTGTGTCTCTGCTGTGTGGCCTTGTCCATGTGCTCTGATGCAACGCTGTCCTGAGATTCTCAGAAGGAGAAGGCGCTCCTGCTCACTGACTTGCCAGAGTCAGGCTGGGCAGGAACAGCTGGCTAGCATTTGTCCCTGGCTTCCTTCAATGTGTGTCCATCCCGCCTGCCTTATTGTAGTGTCTGCTCAAGTGACATGGACCCTGCAGGATTACATCTAGCCAGCTCTATTTTAGCAATCCAATAAGCCACCATATGATGGAATCAGATCTCTTGGCCTTTAAACACAACCAGTTTGAAGTTTTTTTTTTTTTTTCACCACTGAGGATTGAATACCAGGACTTTGCTCTAAGCTCTATCTCCAGAGTTCAGTTCTATTTTGTTTTTTGTTTGTTTGGTTGGTTGGTTTTTTTGCTTGTTTGTTACGGGTTCTTGCTAAGTTGCTACACTGCCCAGGTAAGACTCAAATTTGCAATCCTCCTGGCTCAGCTTCCCAAAATGCTAGAATTACAGGGCGACCAATATACCTTCCTTAAATGGTTTTTTGAATAGCATCAGAACAAGGCAGAGAAGCATATGTGTGTACATGTGGACATCCATATTTCTGGGTGTACACATACGAATTCTTGTATGCACATGCACACAAATTCACCCTGTGTGTGTGCACACACACGTCCCATCCTCTCTATCACCATACTATAAGCAGCGGCGTCCTCAGCATGCTCACCCACACTGCCTCACATGTGCAAAGCCACATCCTCCCTCTATCCTGCACATAATGTACTTGTTCAAGGCCCCTCTGCCCAGATAGCTTTGCCAGCTCCTGTCTCTCTGATCTATCATTCACATCAGTGCCTGGGTTCTCATCTTTCCAGAAAGTCAGCCACATCTCCAGCTTCTCAGAGCCCCCAGGAGGGGCATCCTCAGTGGACAGTCCTGGGCATCACATTCCGAGTTCTGCAAAACCTGTCCCTAAGTTCAGCCTCCAGCCTTGTCTCCTACTGCGGTCATCACCCGCCTTATATGTTCACCCAACCGTGTACAAAAATAACAGTCACTGGGCCTAGGACTCTGTCCTGCGTGAAAGCAGGACCAGAGCTGGCCGTTACCCCTGCCAGTGTCCCGTAGGCCCTCCTGGCCTGGGCCAGACTCTGACCAATGCCAGCCCCGCTCCCTCTGCCTGGAATACCCACTCCTTTCCTTGCCTACTGAATCACATCTCCAAAAAAAAAAAAAAAAATGAATCACATCTCCCAAGTTGAATCACATCTCCCAAGTTAGAGGTCCATGTGCTGTTACTGACTCTCACTCTCAACCCCACTGAATCCCTTCCCGAAGCCTGACCTCACTACTAGCGAAGTATGGACAGAAAGCGATTAAAAATGTTAAAATTTTAAATGGCAATGTATCTTTTACCATAATAAATGTCTTCAAATTCACCATAGTTCTTGAGCACACCATACTTTGGGCAAATTTTTAATTTTTACCTCATGGGGCCTTGGTTTCTTTGTCCTGAAAAATGAGGAAAGTGGCTATTGAGAGTACGGAGATTTTGCACTGAAAACTTGTGGAACAGGGTCAGAGGTTCTGGTCTCAGCTCCCACCTGCGGGTCACATTGCTGTCTGCACTCGGACCATTCTGCCTCCTTTTTTCTTTCTTCTTCCTCACATTGATTTTTCATTTCTTGAGACCAGGGATGATCATTTGTCTTTGCATTTCGGTGTCACCCAGAGGAGAGCTATGATCACTACTGATGTGTAACAAATACGGGCTTCATTTGGTTTGATTGCTACAGGATCATAGGCATATTGGGAAATTTTACTCATCCCCTGCCTTTAGGTAGGGCTCTCCTAAGCCTGGCTAAATGAGAGTGTGGCCAGCTGGACACCTTTTGCACTTACTCATATTTCAAACAAACTAAAGAAGCTAAGAGATCATTCTATGCCAGGATGACAAATAGATGCCATATGTGTGCTGACCTCAGTAAATCAATATGGCTCCCTCCAGCATTGGAGTGCTGTAATTGATTAGTGATGTCTACTCTTTGCCCAGGTTTGGCAGCTGGTAAAGTACATGTCCAGCCCTGATTAGTCCATTGCTCTCATTTGCATAAGAAAAGCTAATGTCCAGAGATGTTGAGTGAAATATTCAAAATCACAGTTAGTGGCAGGATCTAAATGGGAAGTCAGGCATTCTTAACTCAGGATTTGATAGAGAAGAGGAACTTGGGCAAGAAGGAGAGTTCAGTCATGAGTCTATACCTCATGTACCTGTAGCCCAAACTTCCAGTCCTCACCATTCTTTGAGCTGGGGATTATATTTGAAGCATAGCATATGAGCAGCAATTTCCCAGAGAAGAAGTTGCCCCCCATCATCTTCTGGGAAGGCTGGGTCCTGGGGTGTTTCCAGAGAAATCCCAAACAAACTCCAAGGATTTTATACTAGTATGGTGTACCTCCATGGTAGGAAAAGATAGGCTGTTCCTCAGAGTGTTGCCTGACTTTAATTCAAAACAGAAATACTGAAGAATTTTTTTGAAGAAAATTATTCCATGGGATCAAAACATTATAGAATTTAGAAATAAGCTGAAACTTCTGAAGAATATCTAACGTGTTAGTAGAGTTCAAACTCGCTCATGTACAGACTAAAATCAGGTGAGGGGAGGGGAATGTCAGCAAACACAAAAAAGAGGCAGGTGCTCTGAGGAAGGGTGACTACTCCAGCACTGAACTGTGCCAGCCCATCGCTGGGTCACATCCCAAATGATGTCTACTATGATGGCACACCTCATCTCATGTGCGGTACATAAACAGTGATACACAGAATCATAGAATAGTACAGCTGGAAAGGAACTTAAAATACTGGCCCAGCCCTCTTTCCCTACAGGTGTGCCCCAAAAGTGAAATGACTTATCTGAGGCCACACTGCCAGTTACAGATAGAGCTCACCTCTCAACCTAGGAGTTTCCTTTCAAAGTCTTTCCTTAGTCTTATATACACATCCTGGGCTTACGCATTTTCCGTGGAAACTGGGAGAAATCAACAGAAGGAAATTCTCCAAAGCAATTTTATTCACACCGAAATAGCAATATGTGTATCACCTGGGTTAGCAATTGTTTGTTGTTATCCTTTCCTTTAATATAATTAATTTTTATAGACCCATTACTGGGCCCCTGGAAACCCGCCCAGGTCCTTGCCTTGCAGATCAATGAAGGAAATCATATCTGTGAATGGCCTTTTATATGCCAGGGACTGCCCAGAGGGTCACCTGAAACATCACAATTTATTTTTAAGAAACTGATTCTTTGAGAGGTTCAGTTTACTCAAGGTTATATGATTAACAAACAGTGGAGGTGAAATTCAAGCCAGTTCCTCCTGTCTCCAAGTCCTGTGGATTTCTTAGTCAGCTTAAACCGCTATGACAAAAATACTGTACATTGAGTGGCTTAAAGACAAAACTTTACTTCTCACAGTTCTATTGGTTGAGAACCCTAGATCAGGGTACTAACCTCATCATAAGGACTCCACCTTCTTGAAACTTTAGAGATTTCTCCCTCACGTTCTGACTTCTACCTTTGCCAAGAAAGAAGCTGTTGCTACTGCTGAATTGCATTTCCTGTTTCCTAATACTTTTAGTCAAAGGCATAAGTTCTTGTTTCACAACAACCTGTTCTTATTTTATGGGTAGGACATTCTCCTTTATGTCTTTTTTTGTCAGAAACAGTTCTAAAAACACTTTGATCATTCTTTTAACTTAAAACATAAATTCATACATTTGTCATCTTCCTTTTGTGAGGCTTATTTTGCTCTTGGGTCTGGAGATTCCCACTAGCACTCTCCCATCCACTGTGGGGAACACACAGCATACTCCAGAGAAGGAGGGCTGATTGGCTGCTGCTGCTGTAACTGACCCCGGTTTTAGTGGCAGTAAAGGAAGAAGGGTCCTCATCACCAGAGGAAGTCTCTGGTGACTCCATGGTTTTTGTTTTTTGGTTTTTTTGGTCTTTTTGAGACAGGGTCTCACTATGCAGTTCAGGCTGGCCTTGAGCTCACTTTGTAGCCGAAGCTGATCTCCAACTCACAATGATCCTCCTGCCTCAGGCTCCTGAGCGCTGGGGTTACAGGCACGCACCACCATGCCCGGTGGTGACTCCGTGTTTGTGAGGTGCAACTATTCACCTAGGCCTGCCTCTTCTCCAGTTGGACCTCACAGTCAGCTTTCCCTTTTGGAGACAAGAATTCTGATGGTCACTGCTTGCTCAGGGGAAGAGGCTGATCTTTAGAGATTGTGGGCAAAGCTGTGAAGTTCCCTGGGCCAAAGATACATCAGTTGCCAGAAAAGTAGTACAGATGACAAAGGCCACTGTGCCCAAACTGAGCACTAGGCACAGGACACCAGCACAAGGCATCCTCTAACCTGCATGAGTACATGTGCAGATGTGCATGTATGTGTGCCTGTGTGTATCTGTGTGTGTGCATGGAGTGCATGTGTGTGCTTGCATGTGTGTGTGCCTGTGTGTATCTGTGTGTGTGTGCATGGCATACCTGTGTGTGCTTGCATGTAGATGTGTGCATGTGCACATAAATGTGTGCATTGTGTACATGTGTATGTGTGTATATATGCATGTGGGTGGGTGGGTGTGGGCATTTATGTACATATGTACATGCATGTGCACATGCGGATGTGTATATGTGTGACACTGTGTGTGTGTGTTCGAGCATTGTATGTGAATGTTATGTGTGCATGAAGGTATCGTGCATCTGCATGGATCTTGTGTGTATGTGTGTAAGACAGAAAGACAGTCTCTTTAACACACAGACCTGGCCCAAGCCAGTCACCAGCTGAGGCTTTCCTTTCCTTTCTCTTGGAGATTGCTCAGGCCTCAATGTGCAAATAGCACTTTTTAAAGTGTATTATCTATCATTTCTATGGATTTGGGGTAGGCAGGAAGAAGCGCAGTGTGTGTTTGGGGGATCCTTCTGAGACACCCTGAGGCGCTGTGCAATGAGAGTTAATGAGCACAGGAGGGCCCAGCCATGACCGCGACAGCTTCTGCTGCACACTCTGCAAGGCCTGTTTCGCCTATAGTCATTCCTGTTCCCAGGAACTGGAGCCACTTCTGGGGGAAAGCATGATTCATTTGTTTCTTGGTTTCTTTGTTTTTTGAGATATATTGCCTAGGTTGACCTTGAACTCATGGGCTCAAGTGATCCTCTTGCCCCAGCCTCTAAATACCTGGGAACACAGTGAGTGCCACCAGGCCCAGGGAAAGGCGGTCACGCCTTTCACAGAACCAAGCCCAGTCCCGTCACCTGTCAAGACGAGCCGTGTAACTCTCCTTCCTCAGAGAGCGAGGGTGTACACTGTGCTATGAGCATTCAGTCCTGCCGCTCACCCACCCCGTGGGGTCCCACACCAGTGATTCCATCATGATCATCCCCTGTGATTCTATCACGGAGGGTAAGGACTTAGGAGAAGAGACCTGAGGGTCTGCGCACCCTGGCTGTCTTTTGTTCGGAAGTGTCAGCATTAAAGTTGGCTTTTCTCTTGAAGGATATATTCTATTTTGGCTTTTTTTTTAATTCTTGAGAAAAGAAAGGAGAAAGAGAAAAGGGGGAACAGGAGAGGAGGGGAAGAAAGCAGGAAAGGAGGGAGGGAGGGAGAGAGGGAAGGAGGGAGGGAGGGAAGGAGGGAGGGAGGGAAGGAGGGAGGGAGGGAGTTGGTCCTTTCCGTCTTCCTTCCTTTGAATCCCTCTTCGGACACATTTGTTGGCAGCCCTGCCTGCTGCTGAAAGTATTTTAGAGTTGACAGCAGGCTCCAGGGAGAAAATCCAATCTCTGCTCCTCCTGAGAACTCCATTAGCAAGATATTTAAACAGCGGCTTCACCTGAGAGAGGATAGACAGCAGCCCACAAGGAACCTCCCATCTCCTCAGAGAGCGCAGAGCAGCAGCTGCACCCTGCTTCTCGGCCTTGACAACACTTCCTACTCCTTCCGCCTACAGGAACGTTCTGGAGAAAGACATTAGTGCACCAGAGACACTGCCTCCCCTCCCCTGCTCCACCCCGGCAATGGAATCCAGCTCAATACGTCTGTTAATGTTCTTGGCAAGCTGAGAATGTCCTGGGGACAGGAAGGGAACAGCAATCCTGCCCTCAAGCAAAACGGTGTGGTTCTGAAAAACTGGGAATACACAACCAATTCACAAGAAGACTGTAAATTTGGTGTCTCTGTGCTCAGAAGTATAAATTTATATAATACAAATGTTACCCCAAATAGTCCCAAATCGTAAGACTAGTAATGTGAGAAAATTTTATTTTGTGTAGAAGATTGAAGGACTCAGAATTCATTCTCCCAGGAAATAAATGTCATAAATACATTTTTAAAGAAACCATTGATATGTTTAAAATCAATGACCCTGAAATCTCACGGAATCTCAATGGAATCTCAAGAAACCAACGCAATGGGAAAAAAGAATGAAAGATAGTCACTGATTTGGGCTTAAACTCAAGAACTAAATACTAAATTGTGCCCCCCAAAAACTCTAGTTTAAGAGAAATTAATGAGTGGCGACATTATGCAAATATAAAAATGGTTACAATGTTAATTACAGTTCATGGAAAGTGTGATATGATGTTAGTGAAGGAATCAGAAGACATACTTGGCAGGTGCTCCCTGGGTACCACTTCACAGAAATATTTATGCATACGGGCATGCCTGAGGGTATTACAGGACAATGAGATTAGCTATAATAAACTAGTAGGAATATGAATAAAAGGCTTTTTGATGGTGCTATATTACTTTTAAATAAAAATGAAAACATAAAGCAAGAGAAACGTTTGATCTCTACAGCAATGTATAAAAGCCCTTTTAACTCTTATGCAGTTAACCTAAGTATAATTAATTTCATCCTGAAATCTCAGGGCCAAGCTTTTCAGAAGAAAATGAGAAACAGGGATGGGGCAGGGAAAAAGAAAGGACTGATGGAGGAGGAAGGTGTGAAAGACTCCCAGACCCCTCATCTTAGGTCAGAATTTGCTTTCAATATCCTGTCCCGAGCTAGTCTTACTGCCTTAGCTTCCTGAATCATCTCCTACTCTAACTTACATTTTTTCTGATATTAAAGCTCCCTCTCTCCTATAAGAACACTAACTCCTCTGCAATTAATATTATTGTAAACTAGGCTCTAAGGGTTTCAGTAAACACTTGACCAAAACTCAACCTGGTAAATGGGAGCGGGAAAGTTGTTTCATCCCTCCCAAGGTTACTGTCTTCAATTTATCACAGTGGTCGTAGTTTGGTAGGAGTTTGTCACAGCAGTTACTGTCCTGGGGCCAAGCACAAGCTGGGGGAGGTACATGGATGTTGGGGGAAGATTAAGAACATCACAGAAAAAAAGTGCAAGGAGAAAGTTTCATATAACATCTAGGCTTTGACATATGATGTGAAGCTAGCATGAAAGTGATGCTCTCGTTTTAGCAAAGGAGCTTCTAAACCCCTCTTTCTCCTCTACCAACATTTAACCAACAAGCCCACACATCACAGGTGGCAGGTCAGCCCATAAAGGAAAGATGGCCACTCATCTGCTCAGGGAAAGGGAAACTATACAACCTGAGTTCTTCTATAGCAGAAACAGAATAAGACTTAACAGAAGAAGTCTATTCACTCAAAATCTGTATACCAAAGTACTAACCCAGAAAGCCTCAGAATATGATGGTTTGATTAAGTTAAAATGATATCATTAGGGTGGGCCCTTCTTCAATACAACTGGTGTCTGTATAAAAAAGGGAAATTTGGGCACCGTCAGGCAGCCATAAGAATTCCATGTGAACATGAGACAAGGAGAGAGGCCTGACATGGATTTTTTCTCACATCTTCAGTAGAAATCAGCCCAGCTAACACCTCTCCAGGACCAGAAGACCATACATTTCTGTTGCATAGGCCCCGAGCCTGAGGCATTGTAACAGAAGCCACAGAAAACAACAAAGGAACAGAGGAGAGAGGGCAAAGAGAGGGACTTACAAGTTGAGCAGTTGAACTTTTCACCATGAAATGTTCACTATAAACAAAACAGTTTGTCAGACATGACAATAAAGTAAGGGCTGTGGCTTACACATGGCCACCATCTTAAGAAACTGTGAGAATCACAGCACATAATAAAGACCCTGGCTAGTAAACAGTGAGCTGATGAGTTCATAGCTGAGTGGGCCCTTAGGAAGTGGGGCCGAGCGCTCGCTTTGGCAGCACATATACTAAAATAGGAAGTGGGGCCTAGTTGAAGGGCGTGAGTCATGGGGGCATGGTGGAGGCTATGTCCTGTCCCTGAGCCCTTCCTTTCTGCTTCCCAGCCACCAAGAGGTAGGCAGCTTTGCTCCACCGCACCCTTCCACTGTGATACTCTGCCTCACCTCAGGCCTACAGCAATGGAAACAGCTAACAGAAAGAACAGAAACCATGAGCCAAAACTAAGTCCTTCCTCCTTTAAACTGTTTGTGCCAGGTAACTTGTCACAGCGACAGAAGCCTGGCTGACACGCCACTGAACAGTTTGGGGCAGACAATTTTAAAAGGTTTATTGTGAATGCTTTTCAGAGGACAGGCTGTAGGGGCAGGAAGGACACAGCGAGTCCCTTTCAGAGACTGTTAAAGTGAACCAGGACAACGGGACCGGAGAGGCAGGCAGGGGTGAGAAGTAGATGCATTTGTGACCTGTTTGCTGGAAGAGGCAGCTGTATTTCCTGAAGCGTAGGACACGGAGATGAGAGAAAGAGGGGAAGGGCCGGGGCCCTTGCGCGCGGATGCATGGAGGCAGAACGCTCACAGGGACAGGCGGCAGAGCCGTCACGCCTCAAGGTGTCACAAAGCTCCATTCTCAGAAAGGCTTCCTCCTTCCTCATTCATTCCTCTTCCAGACCTGTTTCCTTCTGCGCCCACTCACTTTCTTCCACATATTCGTCCTCTTTCTAGCCCAGGAGCAGACCCTGGTGCGTGCCTCGCCCTACCCCGCTGCGCTCTGTGCCTTCTGGAGTGTCCTCAGTCACTGAAGAGAATTTTTTCTCTGATGAGATAAAATGTTAGAGCTTGGAAGATCCTCAGGGTTATAGTCCCAGAATATTCCAGACATGTTTCTGAGTCACCGCAGACTCAGACGTCTTCCTTACAGCGGGCGCTGAGGAAGATCTCTTCCTGCTGTCAGTGGTGAAACCGAGAAAGGAGGCTGGCCAGAAGGTTACACGCTCTTCCCTGCTCTGCCTTGGGATCAACCTCGGCAGTCTGGATCCATCTCTCTTACGCTTCCATTTCACTCTTTATTCTACTGCCTCCAAGTCAATGCTAGATAGGAACAAGAGTGAATCATGGTTCTTTTCCCTACCCCAAAAGTTTTAACTAAGGACTGAAGTTGAAAGTGTCTTCTTTCCTAAACCAGCATTAACCAGCGGGACTGTTCTGTAAGAACATACATGCTCTGGGCATTTCATGGGCAGATTTACAAGGCACAAGATGCCCTGCCTTTTCCATCCTCCAGCAGCTGGAGATCGTGTATAACACTCGCCCATCACACCTTCTAGCAAGGGGAGGGGCGGTGAAACATGTTCTTGTTCACTGTTTACCTGAATCTGTTCACAGTTTCTTATTGAGGAAAGATACATTTCCAGGTGACAGGCTGCAGCTAGAGATTTGTTATGTAACTGGTTGTGTGGCACTTTCTCCTTTCAGAGTATAGAACAAAAACTGAGTGATTAAGACAGGAATTGATTTATGTCCTCCTGTATCCAACCTAGCTGGGACACGCATGTTGCACTCTGGGGTGGGGAACGTTCTTGTTGCTTCTTTGGTAATGCTGAGCCCTCTGGTGCCTGACAATGACAGCTCTCTTTTGTCATTCTGTGAAGGATACAGTAAGTAAGGACTTGATTCTCAGAGAACTACGGAGCTTATGTAATCCACTTAACAGAGGGACTCTGATCCACTAGATTGGATGCACTGGGAGTCTCCTTGATCACTTCCAGTGACCACTGACTCATTGTCCAGCAGCTGTTTGCAGTGGCTCTGCAGGGCCTGAGTCAAAGGAAGTTATCCCTACAAGCTGTACCCTTTCGTGGGCTTCTGGTGAGAGGCCACATGCCCCCATGGGTAACTAGCAAGGTGCCCATCTAAAAGTCTGCTCTCCTCCAAGGTCACATTTCTCCCACTAGAGAATGCTTCTTTGTAGTTGTGAGGTTGTCACTGGTTTCTTTCACTACTGTTTATTAAGTAAGCATTTTGTGCCAGACATTGTTATACCAAAAGATGCAATCTAAATAAAACCCACTCTTTGTCCACCAGGAGCTTATCATTTAGTTCATTAAATGTTAAAGACTTTAGGTTAGGGAAAACAGCATCAGTCATCTACAGCTTTCATTAATGATACATTAATTTGTTCCATAAAAATATATTGACCAGAAGTTACAGTCTAGAAGGTAGAGAAACCTAAATAAATCATTGTAACAAGATCTTACAAGTGCCATAATAAAACTCATCTCATTTACTTGATCCTTCTTAAGGCAACTGGCTGGAGAAATCTTTTAGAGGTGTTGAGGCAAAACACCAAAGGGGACTGGATACTTACAGACAGATCTTGTTCTTGCTGACTCTGCTCTATCCCAGCCATCCACCACCCCCTGACCACAGCGTCCTTAGGCAACGCCTGCAATCTTTCTGACCTCTCCGGTGGCAAGGGGCCTTTGAGAGGTCTTGCTGTGCTGGCTTAATGAGCTGAAATGATTTAACTGTAATTAGCACATTTATCAGTTTAATATGACTCAGTGCTTCTAAGGCTGCTGAAAAGAATTTAATCTCTGAAATAAACTAGGTCCTTCCTATAAGCTCCTTCATGAAATAAGTGGTTTTTTTTTTCCTTTTCAGTATACTTTATAGCACAAACATCATCTCCAAAATAGTTCCAATCATAGTGGACCACAAATAGCAGGGTCAAAAGTAATTAAGCTGTATCAGGAACTGCTCTCTGAGATTTTCTAAAAATCTCAAGCAAAAGGTAGGAATTGCCAGTCTCCAGGGAGGATCAAATTCTGATTAATTTGTGAAGAGGAAATTGGGTTATTGGTAAAACTAACAATGGTGATTCCAGCCATGGACGGTCCTGCCCGGCGCAGCAAGACGGGGTGGTGGGCCGGGCTGTGCCTTCTGCCGTCACTTGTGGCCTTTGTGCCTCCATCAGGCTGAACACAGAATCAATAGCTAGTTGCCTGGCAGGGTTTTTTTAAGGTTTTCGCTCCTGATCCTTCATTTGATGGATGCAAAATGTTGATTGAATTGGCTGAGAGTTGAAATGTTGCCTTCTGTTGCAGGTGTGATGAGGTACCATTTTCCACCAGATAAAGAAGTTTCTACAAAGCAAGAAAAATTACTTTTCAGGGATCTGCTCTCTTGCTCTATAGAAACAGAAATTCAACTAAGAGGCTTAAAGTGGCAACAGCAGGCAGTTCAGGCTTTACCAGGGAAGGGCTATGCCTGCTTTAGACAGAAAATTCCTCTGTTTTGTGTATATATTTTGAAAACCACTGTTTATTTTTGTGGGAAAGGATATTGGATGGGGCTGCTTCGCTGAGGGCCCTGCAGCTGCTCCGCTGTCGGCCCCACTGAGGGCGCCCCATGTACTGGACCCACCCCCACCCATAGCACAGAGACAGGGCGGAGCGGGGTGGTCCGCTGTGAGCATGGGTGCTTTTCCACCTCCGACCATGGCAGTTTGTATACACCCATGTATGCTATAGTATAGTCTGAGGCAGCTATATCTCTTCCCAATGCGAGAGTCCAGGGGTGTAGATAAACCCAGGAATACAGTTATTATCACAGGGAAGATGACTGATTGAGTGGTAGGGCAATGGAGATGAGGGAAGAGAAAACTGAATGATGAAATGGGCCATCATCTGTGTAACTGAGTAACATGTGAATGTAACATTATGTAAGACAGCATCCAGAGCTAATTCCCTTCTATCTTCTCTATAATTTGTATTTCCTCAATCGTTTTTGTATTAACAGAAATGAAGATAACTCTATATTATACAGCATCCAGTGCTAATTCCCTACTGTCTTCTCTATAGTTTGGTATTTCCTTTAATGTTTGTGTGATAACTAATGTGAAGGTGACATTATGTAGTACAGCATCCATCCAGTGCTAATTTCCTACTATGTTCTGTATGGTTTTGTATTTTCGATAGTTTGTGGCTTGTTCTGGTTCATGTGTCTCCACTCTTCTGTCTTTAAAATTAAAAAAAAAAAAAAAAGAAAGGATATTGGAAACTCCAAAGCAAAGCACAATCCATTAAACACTGAAGATATGGTCTTAGAACAACGCTCAGTGGGAACTGATCCACACATTACAAAAGCACGTAACTATCGAGGTTCTGACCCATTGTGCAATGAACTGCCATTTATTCAAGTTTCTCAATTCTAGTATTTTTTTAAAATTCATGTTTAATATAGAGATAAGAAAGAGACTGCCTTTGTCAATAATCTTTCTTTCCACTTTGTATTTCTAACTACTTTCTGAAACAGCAACAAGCATATGATGCAATTTTAGCTCCAAACTATTGCAAGTAGGCAAAGAATGCAGTGAAATGAGTCATGTGAATTTTTCTGGTTTCCCAGTGCCTATGAAAGCTTTGTCTACCCTATACTGCAGTGTCTTAAGTATGCAATAATATTATGCTTCAGAAATGTACATAGCTCCGTTAAAAATACTTTTTGCTGAATAACGCTGATGAGCATCAGAGCCTTCAGAGAGTTCTAATCTTGTCTGCCAGCGGAAGTTCGCACCTTCGTGTTAATGGCTGGTGATGGGTCACAGCGGAAGCTGCTGACGGCAGTGGTGGCTGTGACAATTTGTTCCAAGAAGACAATGAAGTTTTCCTTATCGCTCAGCTCCTCTTTTCACAAAAGATGCCAGTAGGGTGGGATGCTGTTTGATAGCATTTTAGTCACAAGAGACCTTGTAACATTGGAGTCAGACCATCACGGCGTCTCCCAGTGGGAAGGGAGTGCTCGCGCCCTGCTCCAGGTTGTGGGTCCAGCCGCTGGCCCTGGACCTGCTGGACTCACGGAGGATGCGGAGGGGCTGGCGTGGCAGTGGAGCAGTGTCTGCTGCGCAGTAGCATCCCCTGCCCGCTGACCTGCACCAAGTGCATCCCCAGCGGCAATTTCATCTACTTTGTAGGCTGTAGGCTGCCACCAGGAGACGTTTACTGACAAGAAGGAAAGGTTAAACTGACATATGAGAGAGCAAGAAGAATTTCAAAAAGAAGCTGTGGAAGGAAAATGGATAACAAATCAGTGGACATGGAAAATAACTCCCTGCAAGTTAAGGATTGAACAACTGAAACACACAATATGTAAAGGAAACTAAGAAATGAAGAAATGTTCAGAAGGTCTTCTCAAAAACTAGGGAAAAGACCCAGCTTTACAGTCGAGCACAATGGGTGCTCGCTTCGGCAGCGCATATACAGTCAGCCGAGCACAATGGCATCCAGAGGAAAAGAACAAACAATCACAAATTCAGGGACCTGATAGGAAAAAAATCTATTGATTTAAGAAATCATTACAAAGCCAGGTATGGTGGTGAAACCCTGTAATCCCAGCCACCTGGGAGGCTGAGGCAGGAGGATCGTTGTAAGTTCAAGGCTGGCCTGGCCTACAAAGTGGGTTCAAGGCCAGCCTGGACTATACAGCAAGTCCTTATCTCCAAAAGAAAGTCATTACCGGCATCTTTCAAACTCTTAGAGATCCCACGTATAAGAGCTTCTCCCTGTCATTTTCCCACTTGAGGAAGCAAGGACTGGTGTGTGAGACCCTGTAGATGGACCCTCAGAAGTGACAGTGCCGTGATCTCCAGTACTGGGAGTGAGCTTGCAAAGCTCAGAAGACAGTGTACCTCTCCAGAGGATGGGCCTGCGAGGATCACAGCAGAGACACTGGCATCAGCATCACAGAGCCTTGGCTAAGCCTGAGGAACAATGATATCACTCTGCCTACTACCACCGGGTGTCAGAGAAGAAAACAACTCAGGGCCCTGACGCGGAGCGCAGCGACCCTGGCCGTGCTGGGCCCTGCTGTTTCCCTCAGCTGGTCAGCATCGTGCCTCACATTCTCTACGTCAGTCATCCCAAATAGCTGTGCAACAGCAAGTGATGGAAGGTGGTGATGTCCTCTGTACTGTGCCAAGTTCTGTGAGTTCTTATTCCAATTAAGCCAAAAAGAAGAATTTCGGTAATAGCAAGCCAAGATGTCTGATAGAAATATTCAGATTAAAATAGATGCATGCAGATTTGTTTCATTATCTTACAATTGCTTGTAACACCTAAGAAGACCACAGAGATTCCCCCACTTGGAAAAATAATTAAAGGGGAAAACTGTTATTCAGAGGGTGTACTGCAGATGTAAGAACTGGGTGAATTTTTTTTTTTTTTTGGTAAGGATTTAGCACTGGATGCTGTATTACATAATGTTATCTTGCATTAGTTATCACAAAAACAATAAAGGAAATACCAAATTATAGAGAAGATAGTAGGGAATTAGCCCTGGATGCTGTATTACATAATGTTATCTGCACATTGTTACTCAGTTATACAGATGATGGGTCGTTTGATTAATCACTTTTCTCCACCCTCATCTCCATTGTTCTACCACCCAATCAGTCATCTTCCTCTGATAATAACTGTACTTTTGGGTTTATTTACTCCCTCAGGCTCTCACATTGGGAAGACAAATGGCTGCTTCAAATTCTACTGTAACAAATATGGGTGTACACGAATTGTTCTGGCAGGAGGTGAAAAAGTACCCATGCTCAAAGACAGTAGATAGGCAGGAAACCAGGTTCACTATGGTCAAGCCCCCATTGACAAGCCTTCGAGGCCATCAGGGGTCCAGTTGAGCTGGTGGAGTTACCCAGCAAACCACCAGGCTTCACCTTGATACATCACATCTGGAGGCCAAGTCGAGTCCTCAGGGTCGCCCAAGCAGACCACCGGGCTGCACACCAGTGAGGCTCTACCGGGAGTCTGGTTGAGTCCACAGGGTCACCCCCAGGGGACCACCAGGCTCCACCCCATCATCCTCCTGTCAGAGGCTTGGTGGAGTTCATGGGGTCACCCCATGGACTGCCAGGCTCTGCCCCATTGCCGTGCTGCCGGAGGCCCTGTCCAGCTCTTCAGGGTTCTCATGTAGCCTGGAGGGAGCCCTTACTCTCCTCAGGCTACTGAGCTCCTGCCAAGGCCCCCAGAGTCCCCTTATAGGCCACTAGTGTCTCCCTGCAGGCCACCTATGACTCTGGATGATATCCCCACCCAGCTAGAGAACTGGGTCTGCACCCTAGTTCCAGGTCTTCACCTCCTCCCACCTCCCGATCTCCAGTGTTGCCGCTCCCCACCCCTTGCAGCTGGGCATTGGGCGCACTTACGACGCTGGGCACAAGTGGTGTGAGGTCTCCCCCACCTGTGCTCACTGTGGTAGTCCAGGGTGTGTACTAGGTTTAGTTATTAATTCTAGAAGAGAATTGGAGGATTTTCTCAGGTCTGCTGTGTAGAATATGTTGTTTTCTCTCAGACTCCAGGACTGCTGCTTTTCATGTAATTTGTTGCTATGGATTCATATATGCAAGCAGTATGGAGACCCTCTTGGTGCTCATATTAGTAGTTTAGGGTGAGACCTGAAGCCCATGGACTCAGCCTGTTGACTGCTTGGGCCACCAAGACTCAAGTTGTTCAGAGAGGGAGTTCAAGGAGGGAGCTGAAGCCCAGTAACTCAGCTCATGCTTCCTGCTTGGTGTTGGAATGAGAAGGGTGTGGGGCTGTGTGGTCCACCTCCATCTGCAGCTCTCTCTTACTGTTGTGCTCCAGTTCCTGTTTGTTCTTTGGCTGGATCCCTGGGAATTGCTGTGGCCCTGGGGTCACTGCTGATACCCTCTGATGCTCTCTGCTGGTAGCTGCTCCCACAGTGGAGAGGTGGGAGACCACAGCCTCGGGGCAGGTATAGAGCTGGGTGTGGGTGGGCTGTGTACTGGTTGCTTTGACTCCACCTTGCCTCCAGGCACTGATTAGAAAGGTTGCTGCAGAGTAAGGATTCTGTTTTAGTGGCTATTGTAACTTCTCATCCTCACACTGGGTTCAACAGCACCTCCTGAACCGCCATTGCCTCTTTTCCTGGCTGCGCTTTCTCCTCTCCGGTCCTGGACCAGCTCTTGGAACTCTACTCTGCCCTGGCCAAGTCGGGAGGCTCCCGTGAGCGTGGGTCTCTGAACCTGAAGCTGTGAGTGCCAGAATGAGGGAGCGGGCCGAGGGTGTGTTTGGAGTGGCAACTCCCTCCTTCTCCGCCTCCTCTTCCTCTGACTGCGCCATTGTGGCTCTCTGAGCCTTTCCTCCAGGAGAGGTCTTGTTTGGTTGTTCTGAGGCTTCAGTTCTCATTTCAGATCATTCCTGTGTTCAGGGTACACTTTCTCTCCTTCCTGTCTTTCTCACGTTGCTATATTCCAGTGTCTGGGTGGCGATCATCCGGGAGGATCTTTCTCTGCTGCTTACCCAGTCACCATCTTCCCCGCAGTGTCAGAACTGGGTGAATTCTAACAGTTGGGGTTTATTGTTTTATAGAATTCTCATGTGGCCTTAAAATTAAAAAAACTTAGCCAGGTGTGGTGGCTTCTCAGGAAGCTGAGGCAAGAGAGGGCAAGTTTGAGGTCAACTTGGGCAACTTAGAAAACTCTATATCAAAATAAAAAGGGCTGGGGATGGGGCTTAGCACAACTTGGATTAAATCCTAGTATTGAAAGGAATTTTTTTAGCCACTTAACTGCTTTCCCTGAGAGTCACTCAGGGAGCTTGTTTGTTTACATTGATTATCCCAAGCATCACTTGGGCAGGTGTCATTTCAACCAGTTGATTCTTGTTTGCATGAGATACACTAATATTTCTATTTTATAGCACTGGTTTCTGCATACTTTTTTATTTACAACATTGTATTCACTTTTGATGTTTGTTTCCAGTGAAATATAATAAGTTCTGGTTATTTTCTTTTACTAATTTGTGAAAAATAACCTATAATTTTGTGGTACAGTCTACAATCAATAATTATTATAAGTACATTAGATATAATTTTTATACTTCTCCAGGACTCAGTGATAATCTTTTACAATACAAAACGGACACATTTAGGACACTGAGACTGAATAGGAACAAAGTGTTAAAAGATCTGAAAAAGAAAAAAATGAGAAAGAAAAATGTTAGTAAATCAGACAGGAAAAAGTCTGTATTCTGAAATGGAAAGACAAAAAGAGACATCTCCTTATTTGTCAGTTATTCATGATACAGAAATGATAGAACTTGAAAGAAACAAAACTAAAAAATTTCAGTAGTGGTCAGTGATTATAGTAATTCTCTGGGCAGTGCTGATGGAGTTGAGCAACATCTAACCAGCTACCCTATAATCAAAAAGCAAGGAAAAAAATTACTATAAAGTATTTATGCACCTTCTGTAGCAAACAATATGGAACTTGTTTGTTACTTATTCAAAACAAGAGAGCTCAAAAAGTCATTTACAACTTAGATTAGGTCTAATAGACCAAATAATTGAAAAATACAGGATGGCAAAAAGCCAACCAGGATGTCCATTACTGACCTCTTCCCCTTTACATTTAGGAGGGTAGACAGTTATTGAAATTATACCACCCCCAAAAAAGGAAAATCCAGCATGACAGCGGAAAGCATGCTGTTCAAAGGAAGACAATAATGCAAAAAGAATTTGGAAAAAAGACCAGATACCACTGTCCAACATATTGTGTATTGACTGTTTTAAGATATACCATATGCAAGAAAATTATTGAATAGGTTTGATAAAATTGTTGTTTTTAATATTTCCTATTATATTATAAAAATTAATGAAAAATATGCAACTTTTGGTTATCCTGTATTTAAATAACTGGACGGATAAGTGGTTAAAGATATGGAGATAGCATCTACCCAGTTCCTGTTAAGATCTTCCTTTCACCTTCTGTGCATTTCAAACAAATACCCCCTTTATTACCTGCCTCCCAATAAGCACAAATTGTAGCACCCTAAAAACGAACGGTTCAGTTGGGCTTTATGGCCTCTGCAGCTCCAGCTGCCTGGGATGCTGAGCATGGGGGCTGAGGTTCAGGGCTGCGGTGTGCTCCACCCATCTGTTGCCCACACTAAGTATCAGTAGTAGGCTGGTGCTTGTAAACAGCCACTTTACTCCAGCCTGGGCAACTTAGCAAGGTACCAGCTCTTTTTTAAAAAACCGTTAGAGTCAGTCCTCCCAAACCCTAAAAATGCTTTATCCGCTAAGTTATGCAGTATTCTAATTCTTTTGTTATCATTTCAACAATATTCATAGCATCTTTATCAGCAATAGGCTCCATCTCAAGAAACTACCTTTGTTGCTCATCCATAAGTAGCAACTCCTCAACATTAAAGTTGGATCATGAGATTAGAAGGACCCAGTCTCATGGCCCTGAATCAAGGCCAGCAGTTTTCTGTAGCTGTTGGTTTCAAGCAGGAGCCTAAAGTGGTATCTTTCTATGGTCTGTCGGCCATTTCAGAACTTTAGAAATGTAATGGTCAATTCATTAGAAAGAAACAAATAACTAAATAAATTTTATGAGAGCACTTCAAGATGGCAACCGGGTAGGCAGCAGAGAGAGAACCTCCCAGAAGAATGCCACTCAGGCAAAGGAATATAGGAATATAGCAACATGTGAGACAAAGGAAAGAGCTGGGTATCGAACTCAGGAAGGATCTGAAATGGGAATTGAAGACTAAGCAAAACCTCTCCTGGAGGAAAGGATCAGAGATCTGCCATGGCGCAGTCAGAGGGAGAGGAGAAGGAGGAAGTCACCACTCCAAACACACCCTTGGCCTGCACCCTCATTCCGGCGTTCGCAGCTTCAGCTTCGGAGACCCACGCTCACAGAAGCCTCCCGACTCGGCCAGGGGAGAGCAGAGTTCTGAGAGCTGGTCCAAGGCTGGAGAGGGGAGGGTGCAGCCAGGAAAAGAAGCAATGGCGGTCGGGAGCAGTTGTCTAACCCAGTGTGAGAATAAGAAGTTACAACAGCCACTGGGGCAGAGTCCCCACCCTGCGGCAACCTTCCTAATCAGCATCAGCACCTGGAGAGAATCAATGCAACTAGTACACAGCCCACCACGCCCGGCTCTGCACCTGCCTCGAGGCGGTGACCCCCTGCCTCTCCGCTGGGTGAGCGGCTACCGGCGGAGAGCAGTGGGGAACCTTGGCAGCAAGCTGCAGCGGCTCCCAGGGATCTGGCCAAGGAGCGGACGGGGGCTCCAGCACCGCAACGGGAGGGAGATGCAGATGAAGGTGGATTGCGTGGCTCCACGCCTTTCTCACTCCAACATCAGGCAGGAAGCCGAGCTGGGTTGCCAGGACTCAGCTCCCACCCTGAACTCTCCCTGGGAGCACCTTGAGTCTCAGCAGCTTGAGCAAGCACCGCCTGTTCCTGGCAACAATGGGACGAATCCACAGTCTTCAGGACTCACCCCAAACTATTAATGTGAGCACCAAGAGGATCTCCTTACAGCTTGCACATATGAACCTTGCATGAACCCATAGCAACAAATTAGGTGAAAAGCAGCAGATCGGGAGTCTGAAAAACAACATACTCTATACAGCAGACCCAAGAAAATACTCCAACTCTATTCTAGAAACAATCTTTAGAGTCAGTTCATACCCTGAACTAACACAGTGAGAACAGGCCAGGGAGACTTCAAGCCCTTATACCAAGCATCGTAAGTTCGTCCAATGCCCAGCTGCGAGGGGTGGGGAATAGTAATACTGGAGATCAGGAGGAGGGAGGAGGAGAAGAAAGAGCCTCTGGGATCGAGGCAATGGGACAGAGCCGAACAGGTCACCAAGGGCACCCCAACGGGGATGCATGCCCTGTGGCTGCTCCACTGTGGGCCCCGCGGCTGCTTCACTGTGGGCCCCACGGCTGTTCCGCTGTGGGCCGTGCTGAGGGCGCCCCACGGAGTGGACCTGCCCCCCCATAGCATGGCGACAGGATGGAGCCGGGTGGTCTGCTGTGAGCATAGGTGCTTTTCCACCTCTGACCATGGCAGTTTGTATACACCCATGTATGTTATAGCATAGTCTGAGGCAGCTATATCTCTTCCCAACACGAGAGTCAAGGGGTATAGATAAACCCAGGAATACAGTTATTATCACAGGGAAGATGACTGATTGAGTGGTAGGGCAATGGAGATGAGGGAGGAGAAAATTGAATGATCAAATGGGCCATCATCTATGTAACTGAGTAACAAATAAAGGTAACATTTGAGTAACAAATGTGAAGGTAGGACAGCATCCAGAGTTAATTCCCTTCTATGTTCTCTATAATTTTGTATTTCCTGAATTGTTTTTGTATTAACAGAAGTGAAGATAACTTTATATGATACAGCATCCAGAGCTAATTCCCTACTATCTTCTCTATAATTTGGTATTTCCTTTAATGTTTATGTGTTAACTAATGTGAAGATAGCATTATGTAATACAGCATCCAGTGCTAATTCCCTACTATAATCTGTATAATTTTGTATTTTCGGTATTGTTTATGGCTTATTCTGGTTCATACGTCTCCATTCTTTTGTCTTTAAAATAAAAAATAATAATAAAATAAAATAAATTTAAAAATAGAAGAATCCAGTCACATCTATAGGCTTCAATTCTAATTCTGGTTCTCTTGCTATTTCTACTTCTGTCATTGGTTCCTCTGCTAAAGTCTTGAACTCCTCAAAGTCATCCATGAGGGTTAGAATCAAATTCTTCCAACTCCTGTTAATGTTGATATTTTGACCTCCTTTCATGAATCACAAATGTTCTTAATAGCATCTGGAATGATGACTTGTTGGCAGAAGCTTTTCTGTTTACTTTGCTCAAGACCACCAGAGAATCACTATTTATTGCAGTTATTGAAGTAAATTGCTTAAATGGTCATCAGACTGTAAAGTTGAAATTACTCTCTGATCCAAGGGCTGTAGAATGAATGCTGTGTTAGCAGGCATGAGAACAACACTAATGGCACTGCATACCTCCTTCAGAGCTCTTGTGTGACTAGGGGCATCGAAGTCATGTTTTGGAAATACCTTTTTGTCCTGAGCATTAGCTCTCAACAGTAGGCTAAAAATAGTAAGCCGTGCTGTGAGCAGGTACACTGTCTTCCAGGCTTTGTTTTTCCATCCACAGTATATGAGGCAAAGCAGAGTTCATCTGCCTCTGAAGAGCCCTAGGGGTTCACGGTAATTGAGCTTCGCCTTCAACTTGAAGTCACCAGCTGAAGTAGCCCCAGCAGAAGGTCAGCCTGTCCTTTGAAGCCAGGCATTGATTTCTACTCCCTAGCTATGGAGGTCTTAGATGGCATCTTCTTTCCACAGAAGGTTGTTTGATCTGAGCTGAAAATCTGCTGTTCAATGCAGCTATCTCCATCAGTGACCTTAGCTAAATCTCCAACGAACTTGCTGCAATTTCTCCTCAGCACTTGCTGCTCTGCCTGCACTTTGATGTTATGAAGACAACGTCTTTCCTTTAGCTTCATGAGTGAACCTCTCCAGCTTCATACATTCCTTCTGTGCATTTCTTACCTCCCCTAGCCTTCCTAGAATTTGAGGGCAACACTCTGACTCTGGGCTAGGCCTGGGTTTAAGGGAATATTATGGTTTGATTTTATATTAAGACCATTAAAATTTCCTTCACATCTGCAATGGGTCTGTTTTCCTTTCTTATCATTCATGTGTTCCATGGGGCAGCACTAGCAGTTCCCATCAATAACTTTTCCTCTGCCTTCACAACTTGGCTAACGGGCTGGCACAAGAAGCCTTGCTTTTGGCCTCTCTCAGACTGTGGCATGACTTCCTCAATGAACTCAGGCACTTCTGGCTGTTGATTTAAAGTGAAGCACTTGTGACTCTTCCTTTTGCTCGAACTCTTACAGGCCATTATAGGGTTATTAACTGACCCAATTTCAGAATTATTGTGTCTCAGGCTTGAGGAGAAGGGGAGGTGGGAAATAGCCAGTTGGTGAAGCAGTCAGAACATACATTATTGCTGTCTTATACGGACGCAGTTTTTGGCACTCCCAATCAACTGCAATGGTAACATCAAAGATCACTGATCCCAGAGCACCATAACAGATGTAATTGTACTAGGCAAGGTTGGAATACTATGGGAATTACCAAAATGTGACACAGAGACACACAATGAGCATGTTGGACAAGTGACAGACTTGTTCAACACAAGATGGTCACAACCTTCAGTTTGCAAAAACAAAACAATTTCTTTCAAGCTCTATAATGCAAAGCACAATAAAACAAGATATATTTGTGTGTGAGAGATCATGCAGTATTTGTCCTTCTATGAACGGCTTATTTCAGTTAGTACAGTGTCCTCAGGGTTCATCTGTTTTGTCACATATGGGAAATTTCCATCTTTTAAAGATTTTATTCCTCATGTTTGGTTATTATAAATAAATTGTGACAGCATAAATTGGTGCAACCATTTTGGAAAACTATTTGACAATTTTACACCTTCCCTACCCAGAAATTCCACTGTTAGGAATAAAAATGTATCCAAAGAGAATCATACAAGAATGTTGATAGTAGCTTTATTCATACTTGGTAAAATCAAACAGTGAATCAGCCAGGTTTGGATATCCAGATCTCAAGTGGAATTCATCTGTTGTTATTTCTCTTAAATATGTGACTAACAGAGATTTTAACCTCCATCTCTGTTAAATGCCAGAGTATGTTGTCATATGTATGCCTCTTTGTGTTGTCTTTTTCTCTCCATCTTTATTGACAACCTTCATGATTTTATACTCTGAGGTTCTAGATAATATTTTCATCCTCCACAGAGGTCACCCTAATTTCCAATAGGCAAATAAACTAGTAGTTGATCATGGACTGGTTTATAATTTTTAAAAAATATTTTATCTTATCTCTCATCTCTCCCAGACCTAGGGTTCAGCCCTTCAGATTCCCAACCGTGACACTGGAGTATTGACCACAGCAAGGATGGGCACCCTACTGATGCTGTGTAGAGATCACTCTGTCCTCAATGTCTAAATGCACAGAGAAAACCTAATGGGTGATAACAGAACACAGTATGGGAGCAGCAGACATCTGCAAGTCTCCACAGGAATCTCTGGGAGATGGTGTTTCCTATAGATGGGCTGAGATTAGGACACTATTGAAAAAGTAAGATGAGCGCAGTGATTTGGAGAGGCTGAAAGCTGCCCCTAAGCTTCAGTCTCCTCCATCAGAAGTAATTGGAGTTAATGAAGCTCTTAAAGAAAATCCTGGGGTATAGATATGGGTAAAGTTTAGTCATTTGTAGGAAAATGGATAAGCCTTTAGACCATAATGTTAAGTGAAATAAATCAGACACAGAAGCTTAAATATCACATGGTTTCTCTTATATGAGAAACACAAAATATAAGTAAAGAGCAAAACAAATGATAGAAAATAGAAAGAGGGGAGACAGCCCCTTCTCAAATGAGAAGAGGATTAAGAGATGGAGCAAGGGAGGAGGGAAGAAACAGCTAAAGAAAAAGTAATTAAATGTGTTCTGTACATGTACCAGCTCCCCACGAGGAAGGTAAATAGTATGTACTGCAAACATGTGCTAATAAAAAAGAATATTAACTTAATGGAAAAAGAAAAAAAGAAAACCTGATACTTGTCAACAAATAGCTGGTTAATCACAATGAAGCTGAAAAACCCTTCAGAACTAGATGAGCTGACAAGTAAAGAACTATATGGGAAATACATAAAATCCATTGAGAGGCAAAAACAGAAGCCCTAAATACATTAATTTAAAATAATATTTAAAAAAGAATTTGAGGACTTGGATGCAGGAAGCCTTGGAGAGCTGCCTGGGAACACAGATCCTCCAGCCCTTCCCCCTGCCACCACAGACCTTGGACTCAGAAAGCCTGGGTGAGCTGTCTGGGTTTCTGGGTCCTCTAGCTCCACGCCCCACTGCCATACCAGGAATGAACCTGATTCCCCAAAACCTAGGGAGGTTTGAAAATGACAAAAAGAAGAAGCAAAATGCAATCTCAGCCAAACTCCTCACCCAGAACAAGCCCAGGAAAAATCAGCATGGAAGAAGATGGAAGTCACACACCTGAAACTTCTCAAATGATAGCAACTGAAATAAAGAAGCAACTACATCAGACTATAGAGGAAATCAAGTCAGAAATAATCGCCCAGGTAAAAAAAGAATGACAACCATAACAAAAGAATTGCTGGGCATATCAAAAGAAGACATAGATAAAAAAAATAGAGGAACACAGAAAAATGATAGAAACCTTGAATTAAGAGTATAGGAAGGAATTAGAATGCATGAAACAGATTCAAAGAGACATTCAGGAAGTTAAAGATTCCATGGAGAACTGGAATAACTGACTGAATGAAACAGAAGATAGACTCTCAGACCTTGATGACAGCATTGCAGCAAGTGATTGTGAAAGAAAAGATCTCTTAAAAATAACAAAGGAACAGCAAATAACAATTCAACAGCTGCAAGATGAGGCAAAGAAAAACAATGTAAGGCTGACAGGTGTCAAAGAAAGAGCAGGAGACAACATGAATGACAGACTATTTGCAGCAGTAATAGCAGAAAATTTCCCAAGCATGGGACAAGAATCTTATATACACATAACTGCAGCATATGGAACCCCAATTAGCCATAACCAAAATGAATCTACACCCAGACACATAATAATCAAGATCCCAGAAGTTGAGCATAAACAGGATATTAAAAGCTGTTAGAGAAAAGAAACAGATCATCTATGAAGGAAAGCCCATCAGAATCACAGCAGACTTCTCAACACAGACCATCAAGTCAAGAAGAGCTTGGAGTGAAGTATTTCAGGTCCTGAAAGAAAACAACTTCCAACCCAGATTGCTGTACCCTGCAAAGCTATCTTTCAAAACTGATGTGGAAATAACAAAGATCAAATGACAAAGATCAACTGAAGAAATTCACGAGCACCAAGCCAATTCTAAAAAGAGTACTGAAAGATATTTTACAAAGAAATAAAAATGACCCCAATCTCAAGACCAACAATAAAAAGAACTACCAGACAATGTAAGCAGTTAAACAGAAGGGGAAAGTACAGAACCAACAGTGGGAAAATAACATGGTAAGGATAAGTCAATACATATCATTGATAACCATTAATGTAAATGGCCTCAATTCACCAATCAAAAGAAGCAAACCGGCAGAGTGGATCAAGAAACACAATCCAACAATACGCTGCATACAAGAAACATATTTAACTCAAAAGCAAATCCCTGGACTGAAAGTCAAAGAATGGAAAACAATACTCCACGCAACAGGAACCCAGAAAAAAGCAGGAATAGCTATTCTCCTTGCAGACAAGATGAACTTCAAACCAACAGTGATCCAAAGAGATAAAGAAGGTCACTATATTTTTGTTAAGGGAAAACTGTAAGATGAAGATATAACAATCAAAACTATATATGCACCAAATGTAGGAGCATCCAATTATATCAGGCAAATTTTAACAGACATGAAAAATCAAGTAAGTAATAACACAATTGTAACAGGGGATTTTAACATGCCGTTGTCACAAAGATCAACTAGACAAAAAATCAGCAAAGAAATAACAGAACTAAACCAAATGTGTGCACAAATGGACTTAGTAGACTTTTGTAGAATATTCCACCTAACAACATTAGAATACACATTCTTCTCAGCTGCACATGGGACATTTTCTAAGACAGACTACATGCTAGCACATAGAATATGCTTAAGTAAATGCAAAGGACTTGAAATTATCCCATGCATATTATCAGACCACAGTGCAATGAAACTGGAAATAAATGATTGAAAAAAATTGCAAATGCTCCATAAACACATGGAATTAACACACTCCTGAACAGCCAATGGGTCACAGAAGAAAGCAAAGTAGAAATTAAACACTATCTACAATTAAATGAAAATGCATATACAAACTACCAGAACCTGTGGGGTGCAATGAAAGCAATCCTCAGAGGGAAATTGATAGCAGTGAATTCTCACATCAGGGAAACAGAATGAACACAAATAAACAACCTTATATTACACCTCAAACTTCCAGTAAAAGAAGAGCAAGTTAATCCAAAAGCCCAAAGAAGGAAGGAAATTATAAAGATCAGAGCAGAAATTAATGCAATTGGAACTAAGAAAACAATACAAAGAATTAATGAATCAAAGAGTTGGTACTTGGAAAAATTAAATAAAATTGACAAACTCCTAGCCAACCTTATCAAAAAAAGGAAAGAAAAAACTCAAATCCATGCAATAAGGAATGAAAGGGGTGATATCACTAAAGATCCTGCAGAAGATCATCAGTACCTACATTGAAAATCTTTACTCTCATTGAATGGAAAATGCAGAAGAAAGGGACAGATTCCTAGATACATATGAATTACCAAAGCTGAATGAAGAAGATATAAAAATCTTGAATAACCCAATATCAGCCAATGAAATTGAAAATTGTAATAAAAAACTTACCAACAAAAAAAGCCCAGGTCCTGATGGATTCACAGCTGAATTCTACAAGAAATTTAGAGAAGATATAATACCAATTTTTCGCAAAATCTTTAGAGAAATAGAAAGGGAAGCAATTCTCCCAAACTCATTCCTGGAGGCAAGTATTATCTGGATACCAAAACCAGAAAAACAACTAATCAAAAAGAGAACTATAGGCCAATCTCCCTAATGAACATAGATGCAAAAATTCTCAATAAAATACTAGCTAATAGAATGCAGCAAGTCATCAAGAAGATAATATGCCATGACCAGGTGGGATTCATCCCAGGAATACAGGGATGGTTCAATTTATGCAAATCAATCAGTACAATACACCATATCAACAGAGCTAAAGACAAGAATCACATGATCATCTCAATAGATGCAGAAAAAGATTTTGATAAAGTCTAACACTTATTCATGATAAAAACCTTACAGAAAGTTACCATAGATGGACTTTACCTCAATCTGATAAAAGCCATCTATGACAAACCAAGAGCCAACATCATACTAAATGGATAAAAACTGAAGGCTTTTACTTTATAATCAGGAAGAAGACAAGGTTGTCCACTGTCACCACTTCTATTCAACATAGTTCTGGAGACACTAGCCAGGGCAATTAGAAATAAAAGAAATAAAAGGGAGAAAGAAATTAAAGGAATAAGGGTAGGAAAAGAAGAAGTGAAATTATCTTTATTTGCAGATGACATGATACTCTACATAGAAGACTCCAAAAACTCCACCAAAAGACTCCTAGAATTAGTCAGAAAATTCAGTAGCATAGCTGGGTACAAAGTCAACACTCAAAACTCAATAGCATTCCTGTACACAAACAACAAACATACTGAGAGAATAATAAGGGAAACAATATCTCTCAAGTAGCATCCAAAAAACTGAAACACTTAGGAATTAATCTAACAAAAGAAGTAAAAGGTCTATACAGTGAAAATTACACTACTCTGAAAAAAGTTTGAAAAGGATTTCAGAAAATGGAAAGATATTCCTTACTCATGGATAGGAAGAATCAACATTGTGAATATGAAAATGGCCATACTACCAAAACTGTACAGATTCAATGCGATTCCAATGAAAATACCATTGGTATACCTCACAGACCTAAAGAAAACATTCATAAAATTTATCTAGAACCAGAAGGGACCCAGAATAGTAAAAGCAATCCTGGGCAACAAAGGCAATGCAGGAGTTATCACAATCCCTAATTTGAAATTACACTACAAAGCTACTGTGCTAAAATTAGCACGGTATTAGCAATAAAACAGACCTGAAGATCAGTGGAACAGACTGGAAGATGCAGACACAACTACCCAGACACCCAGATACCTTATCTTTGACAAAGGGGCCAAATACGTTCAAAGGAGGAAGATAGCCTCTTTAATAAATGGTGATGGAAAAGCTGGCTTTCTACATGCTGAAGACTAAAACTAGACCCAAGCCTATCACCATGCACCAAAATAAAGTCAAAATACTTTAAAGATCTAAATATTAAAACAGAAACACTATATCTAATGGAAGAGAAAGTAGGTGGAAGTCTTGAAGACATAGGGATAGGTAGAGAGTTCACAAACAAATACCAGACTGCCTGTGAAATACTTCAAAGAATCAACAACTGGGATCTCATCTTATTGAAAAGTTTCTGCACATCAAAAGAAAGCACCAACAGGATGCAGAGAAAACCCACAAATTGGGAAAAAATTTTAGCCAATTGTCCCTCAGATAAAGAACTCCTGTCTACAACATATAAAGAATTTTTTAAAATCTGGTCCCCAAAATTCAAAGACCCAATCCAAAAATGGGCAGCTGAGATGAATACACACTTCTCACATGAAGAAATGCAAATGGCAAATAAATACATGAAAAAATGTTCAATGTCACTAGTCATTTTCACAATGCAAATTAAAACCACACTGAGATCCCTCTCACCACAGAAAGAATGGCTATCATCAAGAAATCAAGCCATAACAAATGCTGGGGGGCTGTGGGGAAAAAGGAACTCTTTTCCATTGTTTGTGAGAGTGTAGACTAGTGCAACCACTGTGAAAATAAGTCTGGTGATTGTCCGGCGCCGCTCCCGACCCGCAGAAGGCAGCACGCAGACAATCGGGTTCTGTAACGTGTTTCTTTATTGGACACAGCACAAACCCCACAGGAGTCCACTCTGCGTGGCTCCTTCCAGACTGCTGCTGCTGCTGCTGTTTACTGTCACAGCGACTTATATAAGAATGGTTAGCAAATCATACTACGCCACGTGGGCCTCCAGGATTGGTTTTAAGGCGGAGTAAGCAGGTACCTCTCTACATATGGTATACACAGAGTCAGCAACAAGAACCAGAAAACAGGATATAGGCGCCATCTTGGTAACACGGTGGGAGGGGCTGATTTCAAGGAGACTAACAGCAAGCCCTCACACCGGCTCCCAACAGGTGATTCCTCAATAAGCTAGTATTGGAGGTCCCATTGAACGCAGCTGTTCCCCTCCTGGGTATTTTTCCAGAAGAACTGAAAACATATCACAGTGATATATGTGCATCTATGTTTATAGCAGTGCAATTTGTAATAGCTAAATCTTGGAAACAACCCAAATGCCCATCAACTGAGCAATGGATAAAAAAGATGTGGTATTTTTACATAATGGAGTATTACTCAGCTATAAAGCAAGATAAACTAGAGGTATTTATAGGTAAATGGATGCAACTAGAGATCATACTCATTAGTGAAATAAATCAGATTCACATGTGTAAACATCGTATTTCCTCCCTAATATAAGAACCTGAAAGATTAAATAAACTCTGAAAGGTACAATGGATATTATGAAAGGGAAAAGAAAGTACTCAAACAGGAAGGAGCAACTGGGATGACAGATGGGAGAGGAAAAAGAAAGAAGGAAGAGGGTAAAAATATGTAATGCAGATACGCAGGATAGCTAGGGTACCCGTACTACTAATATCTGTTGGTTTATTGAAAGGAATTATTCATGTGTAATTGATGAATCTTATATGCCTATATCTGGTTATATGTGCAACCATTTTCAAGATGAGATTGTGTAGTATAACAACCATTGTTAATATCCTATCACCATGTTTTGAAATTCTGTATCATTTTTATTGTTCTCTATGCTGGTTTGTTTATGTATGTTTTGTTATTTTTTTGTGAAAAACAAAATTTATACGTGTATGTAAGGAGAGCTGGAATAGGTGTATGGCCGACGTCTGTGGTATATTGAGAGGAAGAGTCAGTGCTTAACATTTTCTTTTTCTCTTCACCAATTTTATATGCTTGAATTTGGTAATTGATCTGAAAACAATATGCACTATAATAAGAACCATTGTTGAACTCCTACCATTTTGTTTGGTGAAGCTCTGCATCATTTCCAATGTTTTTTTAAAAATTGTTTTTATTGTTTTCTACTTGTTACTGTATTTGATTGTTTGATCAGTCTTACATTCTTATGTCTAATGGACTGAGCAACTTCATGGAAGATAAAAGTATGTATTTAGCAACCACTGTAAATTTCTATTACTTTGTCTTGAGGTAGTGTATCATTTTTGTTGTTTTTGTGTTGTTTTGATTTCGTCTTCATTGTTGTTTTGTCAGTTTTTTAATTCTTAAAATAAAAAAAAGAATTTGAGAATTTGCAAGTGTCTAAGGGGAAAAGCAACAGATGGTCGGTTACAGTAGATCTATGCTTTCGTGTCTACCAGAGCTGAGCTCCTCTCCGTCTCAGGTTCTGGAGGTCCAGCAGCCTTGGACTCTAGCTGCTTTCGTGCTAGTACTGGAAGCCGGAGAAAACCCAGCAGGCATTCCAGCGTCTCAGCACAGCTTTCCACTTGGAATCTTGTCTTCCTCACCTCACCACTAAACCAGCACACACTCCCAGAAGAAGCAGATGGCAAACAGCAACCTCCCTTTGGGCAGAGTTCCTCTCCAGAGACCACGGTTCAGCTGCCAGTTGCCCAGTAGTTCTGTGATGCTTTCAATTACTTTTTAAATAGTTATTTTCAATTGTGGTTCATGGCTGAGGCCTGCACATCCTCAATCAACTAACTGCCTGGGGACCCTGGTCCCAAAGGCCTGCATTCCACTGCCACTGTGGTTCTCATCGGAGCCATGTGCTCCATGGACTGCCTGGGGGTCATACACCCAGTGGCCAGCTATCACTGGCACTGTGTGGCAAACTTGACACCCAGGAAATCTATGGACCCTAGAGACCTTCAGTGAGCTGTCCAGGGAGGGTAAGGCTCCGTGCTTTGCCTCAGGCATCCAAAATGACAAGACAAAGGACCAAATGCAATCTCAGAACTCCACCCCACCCAGAACAAGTCCAGGAGACATCAACAAAGGAGAACTTGGAAGTCATACCTGAAGGTTGGGGATGTAGCTCAGTGGCATATGCACCTGCCTGGCAAGTGCAAGGTCCTGAATTCAAGCCCCAGTACTGGGGTGGGAGGGGCAGGGGGAAGGAAATTATACACCTGAAATCTTTGAAATGATCGCAAGTGAAATAAAGAAGCAACTCTATCAGGCCATAGAAAAAATTAGATCATAAATAATCTCAAGTAAAAAAAGGGAAAAGAAACTGCTCAAATAGGAAGGAGCAACTGGGATGATGGAGGGGAGAGGAAAAAGAAAAAAGAGAAAAAAACATGTATATGTATACACAGGACAGCTAGGATAATATCCACTAATATCTACTGGTTTACTGAAAGGAGCTGTTAATGTGTAATGGATCAATCTTGCATGCCTATATCTGGTTATATGTGCAACCATTTTGAAGATGACATTATATAACAACAATTGTTAATATCCTATCACCATGTTTTGAAATTCTGTATTATTTTTATTGTTCTCTATGCTGTTTTGTTTATGTATTTGTTTTTGTTATTTTGGTTTTTTTAATGAAAAACAAAATTTATATACATATATATATGGAGAGTTGCAGTAGGTGTATTGCTGATGTCTATGGTTTATTGAAAGGAACAGTCAATGCTTAAAATTTTCTTTTCTCTTGACCAATTTGGCACACTTCAATCTGGTACTCAGAAGGACTGATCTGAAAACAGTAATACGCAGTATAAGAACCATTGTTGAACTCTTACCATCTTGTGTGTATGCTGAAGCTCTGCATCATTTCCATGTTGTTTTTTTATTACTTGTTACTGTCTCTGATTGTTTGATCAGTCTTACATTCTTCTGTCTGGTGGAATGAGCAACTTCGTTGAAGATAACAGTATGTAATGCAGCAACCATTGTTAATTCCTATCATTTTGTTTTGAGGTCATGTATCGTTTTTGTTGTTTTTGTGTTCTTTTTATTTTGTTTTCATTGTTGTTTTATTAGCTTTTTAATGTTTAAAATAAAAATAGTTAAAACAGCAAACTCTGTTATATACATTTTGCCAGAATAAAAATGTATGTATGGATACATATATATGAGAGTGAAGCTGAAAGTACAGTGGAGGCCCCAGATAGTTGAAGAAGTCAGAATCCAAGGAAACCACAGGCAGTGAGCAAAGGTGACCCAAGATAGAGGCCATGAGGGCTACAATCCCTGGCAGGGCCACAAAGTTGGGGCCACCCATGCCATTTGGAGTTTGCATCTTGCCACATCTTGCTGTGGGTACTGGAAATAGAGATACAGGATTTAATGTTTGCCCTGCTGGGTTTTAGTCTTGCTTTGAGCCTATTCCTTTCTATCCCCCTCTTCTTCCCTTTCAGAATGGAAATGTTTACCATGGACCATTGTATATCAGCAGTGTTTAATTTTCTGTTTGATTTTTATAGGGGCTCACAGCTAAGAATTTGCTTTTGGTCTCAAAGGAAACTTAAGACTATTTAGCAATACTAGAACTATTAGAGCTTTGGCAACTCTTAGAGATGCACTAAATGCGTTCTGGATAAACAGATATGCGTGAGTCATTTAGGGGCCAGAGGTGGACTGTTATCGTTTATGTCTGGATGTCCCTCCAAAGCCTCAGGCACTCAAAGGGATTTTGAGTGACTGAATCATGGGTGGCTAAAGCTAATTGCAACATTAGGAGATGGGGCCTGGTTAAAAGAGGCAGACCACTGGAGGTATGTATTTCTCTTCCCAGTTCCTCCCTTCCTTCTATGCTCCCTGGCCACCATGAGGTGAGAAGCTGTCCTTTGCTCAGTTCCTTCCACCACATGGCTTCTATTTTTGAACCTGCTGAACATAGACTAAAATTTCTAAAACACGAGCCAAGATACTTTTCTTTCTTTAAAAAATAAAGTGGACTTCCTTAAAACTGACAGCGTGCACTTGGAGGCACATGTCCAGGTGTGGGATGGGTTCCACCAAGTTCTGTAGTTCCAGGAGTACTGATACCACTCTCCTAGTGAACAGAGTCATTCATCTGTAAGATGTCAGTTCTACGTCAGGCTTGTTTGTGTTGTAGAACCAAAATAAGTTGCCCACTTAAGACTGTTCAAAATTAACCCAGCCAAAATTCACACTGAAACATCCCCGAAGAGACCATTAATATACAAAAAAGCAATGTACAGTCATGATAAGACCACTGGGAAAGCCCAACAGTGTGCCTTCTCTTAATTGGCAGCACAGCCTTGATCATACCCGACAGCTCATCTGTAATATCTGCAGCTCCCTCCAGAAAATTTCCACTCTTCCTAACTGTTCTGCGGCCCTGTTTTGCCACAAGTATTCATAATTAGAGTTAAATACATTGTCTGTCAAATGAGGTATATTTTATTAATGATGTGTTCATTTTGTTTTATAAAGCAGAGCTTTGGTAAAGAATTGAAAAAACAGAACATGGCCCAGGGGTCTTCACTGTTGCTCTTCTGTTGAGCAAGCTTCCGATTGTAAGCCAGCCCCGTGCGGGGCGCTTCCCGTGCCCGGCATCACTATTTCTTGCACTTTTCCTTTTCCATTTACAGAAGCTGGAGCTGACAGAGGCCCACAGTGCCCTGGAGGCAGACACAGGCGGTGCCTAGGCGCAGAGCTGAATACTGTTTATACACTGCAGTTACTCACCTGTGTCCTACTGGGGCTGTCCCCAGAAAACCCTCTCTTCGGGTTAAGCTGTTAGTTTACAAACACCTAAACCTCTGCTCTCTCCAGACTTTCAAGTTTCTACAACATGCAAAGAAAGAAAATATAGTTCTTATCCTCTCAAATATCTTGCAGTCTAGCTTTGGAGCTCACAGCCTGTGGCATAAACAGAGTTACAAATCAATCTATACCGGGGCTGGGGGTATAGCTCAGTGGCATAAGCGCTTGCCTGGCAAGCGCAAGGTCCTGAGTTCGATCCCTGGTACCGGGGAAAAAAAAAAAAAAAGGAAAACAAATCAATCTATACCTTTGAAAACTTGGAGCTGGGGATGAGGCTCAGTGGTAGAGCTCTTGCTTTGCATACACAAGGCCCTGAGTTCGATCCCCAGCACCATATACGTTAAAAAAAAAACTTTGGAAACTTAACAGGAGCTCAAGAGAGGAGGAGCCAAAGCCAACGGACTGAAGGAGTGCGAGGGTGGAGTCTGGAGCTCACCCTAGAAGGGGACTGGTGCTCTTGGTTCACTTTCTGCTGCTGTAACACAACACCACAGATTACACAAATTATAAACGAGTTAATTTGACTCCATGTCCAAGGGGCTGGGGCACCCACAATCTGTTAAGGACCTTTTTCTACAGCATGGTGACCAAGCAAACACGTATGAGAGAAAACTGGGCCTACCTCATCTTTTTATCAAAAACCCCCTCCTGCTGTAACTAACCCATACCACTGACTACCGCATTAATCCATTCCTGAGGGCAGAGTCCTCCCGGCCTAATCACTTCTTCAAGTTTTCACCCCTAAATACTGTTAAAATGGCAAAACGTTTGAACATGGAATTTTGGAGAGACGTTCAAGCTGCAGCAGGTATCTAAAGTAGCTTAATGTGATAAAAAAAAAAAAGGTCCTCCTCCACGTTAAAGAACTTCTTTAATGGCGGCTTTATCTTTGCTTATGTTAATGTGAAATTACTGACTCCTTGGAAGTCATAGTACTGCTCGAAAAGCAAATATTCAGAAAAGAGAAATAGAGAAGGCAAAGAAGGGCCTCACGATTTAGAGCGAGGGCGGGAAGCAAGCCGCCTCTGTAAATCTCTAGAGAGCAGCGTGCTAAATAAGTGGTTTCTTCTCGGGAGGCAGATGTTTGTCAGCAAATGCTCCTCAGAAGTGCGGCTTGTTAATCTGCAGGGGGAGACGTCTGGGTACTTCCGTTCCCAAAGGTCTTAACGAGCTAAGGAGGGGGTGGCTTGACAGCTGCTCTTGATTCTAGTCCCTGAAGCAGCAGGGCACAGTATTTATGCCCACGACTAATCACAGACCTTCTAAGGAAGGTCTTTCCTTCTAAGACACAGGATGCGCACATGCCTGTGCAGGGTGTGCAAAGACGCAGACTTTACCTGATTCTGGCATAGCAACAGAGATTAACATTTAGAGTTCTGTTGCCAGGCTGTAGAACCAGTAACTTCAACAGTAGGATACAGCATACTGGTTCCAAGTCAGGCTAAGCGAGAGGACAGGAAAGCAAGTTTGCTTACTGACACTTGACCCTGGAGATGCACAAAGAGGAACATGAGAAAAGGTCAAGAATCTTAACTCTGGCAGGCTCACTGAGAAGTAGCAATAACATTTTGGGGAAAAGGCCTGAAATATAAGGGTGTGATGTTCCTAAAAATCTTACAGACAGGCTAGAGGCTCCTCTGCTTCTAACCCCACAGTAGAGGATGAGTGTAGGACCTGAGCAACACAGGGGCAGGAAGAAGTAAGTTCACTACAACTGCAGAGAAAGCTACTTTCCAGGAGGTCGAGTTTAACTCTGGCTATCCTTGTGTACACAGCCCTTGCACAGGATCTGGCCCAATGCGTATTTGATGAATGAACATGTAAATGAGGGGTTATGAATGAATGTGCCCATTCCACCTTATAACAAATACTTCACCTTTTGGGGAATTCAGCCAAAGCAAGGAATTTTCCCAGCCAGCACTTCCTATCTCTAAGGTCATGAATGTTGAACTCAACAGAAGACAATTTTAAAAGGTAGATGTAACTGGTTTTTCTCTTACTGTTGACAATCTTGGCCCAGCCCTCATAACAAGATACCAAACAGATCTACAAAATAAGATTTCTTTCCATTTTTAACTGAAGGGTGTAATAGAAATATATTCATGATAGCAAAGCCATTGGCATCAACATACCCATCTCACTGGAAGGAGTACCCACGGCCTTCTCCCTGCGGGAGGCGTGCTTTTATCCCTCAAAAGTGGAGTAGAAATATACTTGGTAAGGTTTTCTTCACTCGTGCACATTTTAGAGCTATTGTGACTCCATTGCTCTTTACTGCCCTCTCCACCTAATAGGCCCAAAATGTTTGCTACTATCACCAAACCCCTCGTACAATTCATCCTTCTTCTCACTGTCCAGAAATCTCCATTTTCTCCATCTCCTGAAACCCTACCTACCTTTTAAGTAAAACTTTGTGACATCCAAACCAAACCTGACTTTTTAACTTGATAAAACCCAGTAATTACTCTTTAAGTCAGATAGTCCTGCTAATCTGATACAAATCATCCCAAATTAGCACTTTCCTTCCCCCTCAATGCCAATGGCACTGAATGACTCAACACTGCCATGCACCAGCCTCTCCAGCTTTCCAGCTTCAGCTGACATCCTATGTCACAACACTGGCTCGTTTTGTAACCACTCTCCTCCAGCATCTTTTCATCCACCCTGATTAACCAGCTCCAGCACACCGGTCTCCAATTTAAACATCACACCCGGGTCCCCTGCCATATGATGGTTGTGGCAGAAGATACTCTGCTCTCGGGCCTAATGGGGAAGAATTTTGATTAATCTGTGTGCCAGAGGGAGCACCTTATCATACTTGGGTGGTCAATCTTCAAATACAATAATTCACACTAAAATGTACTTAATAATGTATATTCAATTTTAATGTCTTTGATGATGCAGAAGGTGCTAAGGGAATATTGCAATACTCATGAGTCAGTGTTATATCAGCAATCCCCAAGTTGTAAGTTTGAGATAGGTAAAGGTGGATGGACCAGGACTGCTTCTGTGTGGTTGTTTCCATTTGCTGGATGGATGTAGTCAATCTCCAAACACACCTTGAAAAGCTCTGAAGTTCTGACTGCCTGGTGCTTGGTCCTCTAACATACTTTTACCCATTCAAGAAATTATTTAAGTTCCTACCCTGGGGGCCTGGCAGGATTGCTGAATTTTTAGTTCTCGGGTTAACTACTGTGGGTGCTCTTGCTTCTCGAGTACTTTATCAAGTAGAATACATACCATGCCTTTCCATCTCCAACTTTTGGGTAAAGTTTTTGTCTTTTTCCCAATTTATAGTCATTTTAATAAATAGTTAAATTTTATAGGCTTTCCCCTCACAAATCTGACCTTCTCAGAAATAACGTATAGATCATGAAGCATGATGAGGTTTCTAAAACACCTGCAGGTTTTGGCAAACTTTCCAATAAAAGAGAACAGACTCACTTCCACACTAAGCTGAAATGGACTCCTTTCTTCTATGGTATAATTTGGGGTGAGGGGGCATAGATCTGATTGACATTTCCTTTTTTATTCAAGACATAATGTATTTGAAGGCCTCGACACAAATGATTCTGCAGGCACCAACCAGCAGCTCTAAAGGTGAACAAACTGTCACTAACATGCTCTATGTACTTCAGATTTCCCAGGGGCCTTTAAATATTGCCTAGAGCAATATGAAGAGAAATCTGATGACTGGAAAAAGGAGTTTGTACAAAATAACCCATTGAAATACGTCTTGGAGCAAACTGCTATCTTTTCTGGAAAAAAGTTGCTTTTTGTTGTTGTTGTTTTGAGACAGGGTCTCGCTATACAGTTCAGGCTGGCCTTGAGCTCACTTTGTAGCCCAGGCTGGTCTTGAACTTGGGACAATTCTCCTGCCTCAGCCTCCAGAGTGCTGGGATTACAGGTGTGCACCACCACACCCAGCCTAAATTGCATTCTTTTTAAACTAACCAAGCATTCTGATACTAGGATATTTTCCCCTAAAACCCTTCAAAAATTTAATATATGCATTTCAAAAGAAGTGTTTAAAAAATCACATCAGGTTTAAATATTTTTAATTAATGGTACTTAGTACTTTCCACCAAAACAACTGGATTTTACAGATTTTCATTGAAAAGTTGCTCACAGTAAATAAAACAATGTCATATAATTAAAGTGAAATTCTTGCAGATAATCTGGAAGACACTATCACTTTGAGTTGCTCTTTAGCTGGAATAAGCAGGCTTCCAAAAGTCCCAAGTTCTCAGCCGCCACAGCCCTCACACCTAGCAAGCTGCCACATCACTTTGCATTAGGAATGACAGAGACTGGGATAAGCATCATTTGAGTGTCTGGTTTTTGTTTCTTTCCTTTTATGGTACATATAACCTCAAGCTTGTTTAACCCAAGATCCTTACTTAGGCAAGAATTAGTCTGCTTGCCTTGTGAGTCTCCAAAAAGCTACAGTATTCCCACCTCCCTCCCCTATTCAAACTTTTGCTTTTCATGGTTTCAGTTATCTGTGGTCTGTAGTCAACTACTACGATCCAAAATCATCAAATGGAAAATTCCAGAAATAAGCAATTCGTACATTTGCACTTGCACGCCATCTGGGGAGCACGCTGGGATCTCGCACTGTCCCTGCTCTGTCCCACCAGGTACACGAATGATCCCTCTCGGGTAGCCAAGCAGTACACACTGCCCAGCCTTTAGTTATTTAGGGACTGTCTTAGCTATCAGATCAATCGGCATGATACTGCAGTGAGGATCTGTTGATCCTCGTTTATTTCATAATGGCCTGCAAAAAGCAAGAACAGTGATGCTGGCAAATCAGATCAGCCACCAACACGCTGTAAAGTGCTTCCTCTATGTGAAAAGCTGAAATTTTGAAAACTTGAGGAAAGGAAAAATCATTATATGCCCAGGGTGCTAAGGTCTGTGGTAAGACCACGTCTCTTGTGAAACAATGACAAGGATATTCGTGTTAGTTTTGCTACTGCACCTCAAATATCAAAAGGCTGCAGCCCAAGTATGTGACAAGAGCTCAGTCAAGGTGGAAAAGGTATTCCATTTGTAGGTGTGTAAGAAAAGGCAGTCTGAGTGTCTACAGGGTGGTTTCAGGTATCCATGGGGTCCTACAGCATAACCCTCAAGGATAGGAACTACTACGATATTTAAAAGCAAGAATTGAGGCAAAGGTATTTTTAATGTTACATTTGAAGAAAGTAGAGTGTAAATGGAATTAGAGGATCCTCCGACATTAACTGAAGAGCTATCCTGAACCAAGCATTCTTTTAAGTACCATAAATAAAAATATAAGCTCCCAAACCTGAATATGTTCAGTCCAGTCACATCAGATGTTTTCAAAACTCTTTCCCCCTCCTCCAGTGTCTTAGCAGTACCACCACCCATCGAAACCCCATTGTCTGGGAGCGACTAGCAAGGCACAAATATACCACGCTCTTGCCCACGCCTACCGTCCACTTTGGCTAAAATGTTCAAAACATGCTGCTTGACATGTACAAACATGATATACAAAAATCACAATACCAGATTTGGGTTATCATTTCACTTTGTCTTTATTTTTTACAACATATTTAATACATGTATTACTATATCATATTAAGATACACGAAACTGTATGTTATAAAGCAAAGTACTGCATGTAGTAAACACCCGCAGCCCTTCTACCCAAGAACGACAATGTTCCTTAGAACTTCCACTTGCCAGTGTATTTCTCTCCCGTTTTATTCTCCCTCCACAGGTATAAGCTAAGTTTTGGCTTATTCTGTTACTTCTTCTAAACCCTTTATAATACAGTTTTATTACATACTCATGTTTAGATGATATAACCTTGGTTTTGCTTATGAGCTAAATAAAAATATTAGCATACCGCACATGATCTCCTAGAACTCATTTTTTTCCGTTAATATTTTCTGAGATTCATTTTTTTCCTGAGAGTCATTCTTATAGTGAGGTATAGGGGTAACTCATTCACTACAGAATACTATCCCTTTAGGGCAAAAGTACCTAATTTATGGATCCATTCTTCTGTAGACAGATATCCCACTTTTTCCAGCTAGTAAATATGTTACTATGAACATGGCTGCACAGTCCTGAACACGTCAAAGCACAGGGCTTTGCTGACTATACGACGGGGGGTGGGAGGCCAGGACTGCAACTGTTCCTTCAAGCAGCAGCGCCATATGACACACACAGTCTATGAGTTACCACACATCCTCTTCAACAACTGGTTCTGTCAGGCCCAATTTGTGCAAATCTTAGTGATGTACTGTGATCTTAATTCATATTTCTCTGACCACTAATGCTTTCTATTCATCTGCAAGCCCAATGTGAAAGCCCTGGGTCTTTTCTATATTTTTAAATAGAAATCCCTATGTATTCTGATTACTGATCCTTTCTCAGCTATTTGTATTACAAAGGTATCTCCCCAAGTTGTAGCTTGTCTTTTTACTTCAACTGTTTGTTTAACATAAGTCTTCAGTTTTGGTAGACCTGACATAATACTCATATTCTACCAGTTTTATAATTAGTGCTTTCTCTGTCAAGAGATTCTTTCCTGCATGTTTATTCTCCTGCAGACATTCACTATTTTTTTTCTGTTAAAGCTCTTACGTCTTCGGAATGAGTGCCGGGTAAGCTGTGAGGGGATAACCAGCCCCCCTGTTCCTGAATGAACACACGTGGCTCTTGCATTGCTTCCCCAGTCCCTCCTGTCCCAAACGAGCTTCCATATCACCCCCGTCTAGACTCAAAGTCATCGTGTTTGCTCTGCTTCTGGGCGCCCCGTCTCCTCCCATTGTTCGGAAAGCCGCCTCTGTACACATACGATGTCACCTCTACAATAGAACTTGGTATGTTGTAAGCCAAGTCCCCTCAACTCCTTCATTTCTAGCAGCATCTGACTATTCTCAGTCCTTTGCAATCCCATATATAGCAAGTATCTTATGTTTAACATAAGCCGCTTAAGTATCATCTTATGTTTAACAAACTCTGTTGGAAATGGCACTGAAAATGTAGCTCAGTTTGGAAAACCTTGATGCCTTCAGAGTCTTCAGCATTCCGTTCACAAGCAAAGGCAGCTATCCATTTGTCCTTCCTTGCGGCCCCACCTTTATCTCTCAGGCGCTAAATCAGGACTCAGTCACCGCCTTCCCTGCACGCGTCCACCACCATCCCATCTAAAGTAGGAGAAGTGTAGCTTTTATGGGCTAAGTTTTTTAAAAAACTGTAACAGTCCAAAGAGAAAGAACATGCAGTGAGCTTGGGGTCTGCTGCGGGGGCAGCAGCTCCACTCATTACTGGCTGCACGGGGATCAAAGAGAAGCCCCAACAGAGCGCACCGGGCCTACGGCGCTTGCACGCCCTCCTCAGGGAGCTCAGCACAGTTCTGTTCTCCGCCGGGCGGGGCGCTGGGGAGTGACCTCAAAGCCCTGACTGAATGAAATCACCACTGAAACGGTACAGACTAAGAAGGCAACTCAAGACAGACCCTCAGGAACAGGAGAGTTTAAGTAGGCAGAGGAAGAAAAAATGGTTGAGAAGTGATCATAAATGGAGACCATAAATGGAAACGATTGTAAATGGACAGCCATGCCAAAAGGGAACTAGGGTAAGGGGAGATCTGAAGAAGTCAATACTATCCAAAAAGGAAAGGTCATTAGATCTAATTTTTTTTTTAAAAAACTGTTTTATATTTTGTTTTGTTTTTTGAGACAGGGTCTCACTATGTAAACCCAGGCTGACCTTAAACTCATAGCCATCCTCCCGCTTTAGCCTCCCAAGTACTGGGATTACAGATGTGCGCCACACCTGGCTGAGAATACAAAGGTCATCAGTGGCAGGAAAGATGGGAAATGCTCACGTGCACACATGTGCGCCCCCCCCCCCCGCACCTACCTAACTTCATCAAATTAAGGAGAGGATGGCAGGAGGAAATGGCTGGCACAAGGCAGGTACCCAAGTACTCAGGACAGGCAAACCTGAAAGAAGTGGGGAAAGGCAGATGCTTCTTTATATGAATTCACCATGAAGGGAGGGCAGGAGCTTGCAGAGCAGCTCAAAGGAAAAACAGAGTGTTGCACGACCCGATCTCAGCCGTCACCCCACAAGCCAACCTCTTCAGTAGGCAGCAGAGTAAGCAATGCAGTGGGGATGTTCTTTGTCTGTGTCACACAGCATTTAATCAGCAAGGCTGAAGCTTGAGTCCATGTGTGTCTGATTCCAAAGCCAAGGCTCTTAACCAATTTCCCCAAAATAATGCAGAGCAAAGCAACTGCGTTACTACTAAGCCATGTGGGTCTGAAACTGGGCAGCCGGAAAGGAGACGTAAACAGCACTACCCTCTGCTGCCCCAGCTCAGCACAGGTCACCGCAGCCTGCTCAGCTCTGAAGACACTGCCTCACTTCTGTTTTCCCTCTTGGGGCGAGGGGCTATGACACTGTGGAAGGACCAAAAAATCTCAGGTAGCACGACTATGCTGGTCACAGCAGGGCAAACGGATCGAGTATTTCTGACAGGAAACCAGTGAGAACATGCCTTTTGCCAAAAGGAGCTCTGTAAACATTTAATTGAATCTTACAAAATGAAGTCTTCCGAAGAGAATGCAGATACACTTTTTTCCCTGTCAGAGTCTACTGTCGGAACCATTTGGACTAAAATGCCCCTTTCTCACGGTGACACTTGGCCACAGGATCACATGTCTCTAAAAAGTTTCTTTATATAACTGTGCTTCAGGCTTTTTTTCTAGGAGGATGGGTGGGAAAAAAAAGGATTACTTGCCCTCTGGATCCAAGGTAAAAATGGAAAAAAGCAAGTTGACTTGCTCTGAAATGCAAAAGCTCTCTGCTGCCATTTGTCCCAGTCCCCTAGGGACCAGGGATGCCACTGGAGTCTCACTGCTCCTCATTCAAGATCCCTGAAAAGTAGCTCTTGTTTTCCAGGATCCCAGGAAGGTCTGCTCTTCTATGGTAACCAACAAGTCAGTCTTCCAAAACCAGAGGTAGGGCCACATCAACCAGAAGCAGGCAGGTCTTTTGGTGTTACTTTTAAGGCACTCTGGCTACTATGTCCTTGAGGTCAGCAAGTATAGAGAAGTTTTTTTGAAAAAGTTAGTTTGTATCATATCCCAAAATAGGCGCAAGCCACTTCTCTACCTCAGCTACAGACATGTTCTTCCTCAAAGCATAATCCTCAACCTGCAGAAGACAAAAGCACCTTATTAAACCACAATGCTAAGATACTTGAAACTCTAGTTTCCACAGGTTTTGCCAAGAAACAATGAGTATCTTCCATTTCTCATGGTAGTAACGTGGAGACAGACACGTATCGGCTAAGAAACCAGTTGCGTGGTGCACGGGTGTTCGGAAGGGCTAGCCTTAGGGTAATTAGCCAAGATTAAATTAAGACATTATTTTTTCATCCTCCACCCTTCATTTTATCTTCAAACCCATTTAAAATAAAATAGGTTCTACAGATCCACGTAAAACAAGACAGGCATCTAAATAAGGAACAAACTTACCTGATCCTTGGAAATTTTCCCCACAGCAAAATATTTGGAATTCACGTTGGAGAAGTAGAGCCCTGAAACTGCTGAGGCAGGTGCCATGGCCAGGGACTCTGTCAGCCTAATGCCTGGAGAGAGCGACACAGATGCTCATTACTTGGCACCCAACATGGGGCGGTGGGCCTAGTACTCAGTGGACAATGGTGGAGCCGGTGAACGAAGGTTAACTAAACACTTGCCATCCAGGCAACACATGGCACAGCACAGAAGCGGGGACCAGATGAGTCTAGCAAACTCCTGCCAGACAGAAGGACAGACTCTGGACGTGCGTATTTCCTGTATCCCAGTGAGGACAGACAGGACTGGAAAAGACCCTCTATACTACTCCCCAGTCTCCCAAGATCCATTCTCAGCCAGGAAGCTAACCCTGGAGGTGAGCGGGCCATCTGAAGGGCTCTGGGGCCTATAAACCTAGGGGGTATAGGAAAGTGGTGCCAGCGAAAAAACAAGCCCGCCTCAGCACTGCAAGGAAAGTGATACTTTCTCCTGGGCCCCTCAGGCCATGCCCTCTAAGCCACTCCTTGTATGGACAAGGAAACAGAATCCACAAGTGAGTGCTTTGCCAAAGGCCCTAAGCTATGGGAAATGAAGACCCACACCCAGAGCTCCTGGGTCAACTGTGCTTCTGCTCACCCAGATCCAACACAGCCCATAGGTCCTCACTGAAATCTAGATCCTTGACTTAGCTCTGACGACATGTTCATAGTTAATTCTGCTAATAACTGAGAATTAAGACTGGACTGTCGCAACTATGGTCTATGTAATATGGGCCGGAACCTGCACTGGACTGAGCAACACGGCCACACACCATGACCATTCTACCCTGGGCCAAGGGTGCTGAGGTCTTCGTCTTAATAGGGCGTATGTTACCTTTTCAACTATGAGAATCAGACCACAGACAAAACATAGGTGAGTTACAATTAAAGAAAAGCATTACTGTTCATCACAGTGTAGAAGAAAGGAGCTGAAGGGAAGGCTGGGTGCTCTGTAAGCCTGCAATCCAGACTTCATGGGTGAGCAAGCTCAGCTGAGGCAGGCAGTGTTACTAATGGAATGGTGGTAGGAGGGGTGAAAGACACCAGCAACAGAAAACTGGAGTGAGAGGCCAGTAGAGTGTACATCAGTCAGATTTCCACCTGTGATGGGTCAACTCATAAATCTACAATGGTGATATAAAAATACAATATAGTAGTACAACGTAAAATATTAGCTGAAAGTGAGAAAGGACGGGATAGGGGATGATTTCACCATAAGTGCCTCTATTTAAAAAAATCTTTAATGATGGGTGCCATTACACTGATAAAAGTGTCCACTCAGAGAGCAAAACAGGCGCTGCCACCCCACACATACCTGTGCACTGCTCGATACTAGCCAGTCGCCACATGGTGAGCTTCTCAGTGTGGTCAGGCTGGCTGGGGTACCCAGGAGCTGGCCGGATTCCCTCATACCGGAGCCTGCGCAGGTCTGCGACGCCCAGCTGCTCACTGTCACAGTAGGCCCAGAGCTCTTTGCGAACCCTTTCATGGAGCTCCTCTGCGAAGGCCTGAAACCCAGAGCAGAGGCATGCTTGGCAGAGGTGGGAGCTCAGCACCCTGAGGCTTCCAACCTGAGGCAGCAAAGGCAGGTGGAGCAGCCTCCCTTACCAGACTCACCAGGGCAAATCTGGCATGCGGGGACAGGCTAGATTCTCAGGTGTTTGTACTCTCATTGCCCACTCTGCTGCTGCACAATGCATGCTGAGGTGTTACACTTAACGATCTGAAGGCCAGCCCACAATTCCCCTATAAAAGAGCAGCAGCAAGCACAGCCCAGAGCTGCACTCCCCCAGGCCAGCTGCAGTGGGGACATCCTATAACCTAGGCTGACCCATTCTATGTGTGACAAAGAAGAACCTACAGAAGGTGTCTACATGAGAATGAAGAGCTCTGAAACAGGACCGTTTTTCATTTTAGTAAAACTTCACATATAAGCAAAGGAAAACATCAGACATAAGGCAAGAGGTGGATATTCTAAGAGTAATAAGCCAACCAAGCACCACTGGTTTTTCTTTCCCTCAAAGGGGATACATGAAAGCCATCTGGGGATACACAATTTAAAAATATGGGTAATAAATGTTAAAGGCAGTGGCTCTTGACTCAGGAAGCAAAGATACTGATTCTAATAGCTGATCAGTTTTCTGACACCATCATGGGATCCCCACCGCCGAGACTCGGTCTCAGGGCCCTGCTATATCACCACCACCTTACCTCTGCCAGTCGGTCCCCCAGAGCCTTGACCATAATGCTGCTGTAGTCATCACCGTCATCTTCATAGGCTTTGCTCAGCTTTTCTACCCCAAAACAGGCAACGGCAAACAGGCCTAGGTAGTCGCGGACCCCAGAATGCAGAGGAGCAATGAAGTCTGAGAGGCAGTGGTAAGGGTCCATGCTGGCAGAGTCCTTTTCGGCCTAAAACCCAAGCAACAGCCAGAGAACATGGCACCACCACACAGTGGAAGGCAATCTGACCTCTTCAGTGAATGTGAGCCTTATGGGGACAGGAATGTCTCCTTGCCCTGTTCACTGTTATATCCCCAGCACTCAGAACAGTGCCTGACACAGCGAGTATTCAATAAACACTTGTGGAGCAAAACTGCCAGTATGGTTTGAGTGCAGTCCCCCTCCCCTTGGGTTCGTGTTGGAACCTCAGTCCCTCAGTGCGGCAATACTGGGAGGTGAAGCCTAGGTGTCCCATTCACAGGGCGGAGCACTCAGCAGCGTACTTCTGTCCTCCTTACAGGAGCAGGTTAGCTGTCACAGGAGCTGAGCCCCCTTTCGCTCTGTCCTCCCCTTCGTTCTCCATCACATTACATAGCAGCACACAGCTGCCTAATCTTGAATATTCCAGAAAAGTACACTTTCTTTACAAATTACCAAGTGTATTACTAAGCTCTTCCCTGTCGTGACAAAGTATCTCAGAATATCAACTTAGAGAAGGAAACATTTATTTTGGCCATGATCAGATGGTTCCATTTATTTTAGGCCTGTGGCAAGCAGAGAGATGGCAGGATGGAGTGGTGGAGGAAAGCTGCCTGCCAGACGACAGACAGGAAGCAGGGTGGGGAACCAAGTCCCCAAGTTCATAACCCCATGGTCCAGTCCCTTCACCTGGGCCACACCCCATGTCCATCACTTCCAACTAATGTCACTGAATCA